>PVIW01000863.1:0-188802 GCA_004026585.1 Noctilio leporinus | reverse complement strand
GTTTACTGCCTATATTTGTTTTTGCAAAATACAGTAAAATGAGAGGAGTCCTCTGGTCACATAGCTTTAAATGTTCCTAAAAACGTTCTTCTACCCGCTGTGTGTATGTCATTGCTGATCGGAAGCAAAGATTCAGAGGCCAGCACAGGTCCATGGACCTGCTTAGCTCTCGATTTCTCCCTGGCTCTCCACCTTCACCCTCTGACGGCAGCGGTGGTTGCCTCCCCTTCAGGTACCCTCCCCCAACACTTGGGCAACCTCCACCCGCCAATGGAGGGAGGTGGATGTGCCTGGCAGGGAGTAGACTTCCCATTTCATAGAAGAGGAGGTGGAAAGTCAGAGAGATGAAGTCATTTCACAAGTCATCCTATAGCCAGTGGGCAGAGGATATAGGACTCCTTGATTCCATGTGAAGTGGTATTCCTTGAAAAACAATGCTACTGGGAAATAAGTATTTCATGGTGTTAACTCTTTTTATAATACCCACTAAAGCAGCCAATGAAAGTTTCAAGAAGTCCTGCAGAATTGTATTTCTCAGATGTTTCACCGGGAGACACTTAATATGCAGGGGAAAAGGCCCTGCTATTGTCTGGTTGATAAATGGACATCACTACTTATGAAGATTTTACCAGCTAGGCTTAGAGGTCACCTTGAAGTGTCAAGTAGACCACAGTACGTAGGACCTCACAAATCTCCTTTTTGAGCATATCCTATTAAGGGACAAAAATGAGTGACAATTAGATACTGCTCCAAAGTGCTCTGAAAATTCCAAGTCCTGAGACCCCTAGTGACTGGAAGAGTCTGACAACCACCAACCATGGCTCACATGGCCTGTGGTGTCTTGATGAAGCTGTGTCCTTCCTTGTGATTCCAGTTTTTCCCCTAGAGTGAATACATGTGCGCATATGCACGCATGTGTGGAGTGTAGGTACAGACTAGGGGTCAGGAGGCACTAACGGAGGCAGCAGCTGGGATCTGGCTGTAAGATTCGCCTTATCTGTGGTTAGCAGATGTTTGGTGCAGGTTTATGAGGCACATAAAATGTGTAAGCTCTAAATGGCTAACTATGTTTATTTGAAGTCTATTTTTAAAAAAATGGATTGTAATAATTTGAATTTAGTGTCATCTAATGATCCTAGACTGCCGTGAAGAAGGAGACATCATAGGAACCATTTTAGGCTGAGTCCAAGGGGCTGCCTTTGTCCACTGATGTCATAGACTTAGTGCAGTTTTTCTAAGCAAGAAGAAGGCAACACAATGGAACGTGAATCCAAATTAACATTTGTCATTCCATCAGACACACAGTAATATACACCATGACTTACTGATTTTGTATTATCAAGTGTTAAAGGGAAAACTTTATCTCCAAAGTGCCATAAAGGGATAGAGTAAGACAAATTTGTGGACAGTAGCCAGTCACCTTGCTCTCTGAAAGGCACTGTGAGAACAGTAGATTAATGACAGAAGGAGGGGTGGGGTGGGGGTGGGGTGGAAGAAAGGGAGGGAGAAAGGGTGGGAAAGGGGAAGAGAAAAGTGAGTGACCCATCGCACTTATAGCCTGAAACAGTATGACATTTAAAATCAGAGGTGTATTGTAAAATTAATTTGTAAATGCTTAAAAATCTCATTTCATAGAAGTATCCATTTTGTTTTAACTGTACATCCAATTATTCCCCCCTTTCTCTTGAGCATATTTACCGTTAACTTGGCCTTCATTTGAGTATAAGGATAAAAGTTCTTCCACCCCAGAACAATGTGAGGAGCATGGAATTTACCCCATTGGCAATTTAAGAAGGAGGGCAAGCACTTGGCTCTGTTAAGTTGAGATAGATTTTTAAGACACAAGTTGCCATAAGCTGTTGAATTCAACCTGCTAGAGGTCATTGTACTTTGACATCCACAACTTACTTATTTCAGTGCCTGAACTTCCCTTGTTCCCTCCCGTGCAGGCATCACTTGGATGCAAGGATGCTCACCTCTCAGAGCACATGACACTGTTCGGAAAATAGCAAAGTGTGTCACTTACGATGGCCCACCTGCTGCAGGGGGAAAAGCACACAAAGGGGAGCTTAATTTGAACTGGAGTCAGGAAGGGGTATTTCCTTTACGATTACTACTTTAGTTTTCTCATTGCAAACATTGGAAGGGAACAAACTTTTGATTATTTAAGCACCCACAATGCACCAAGAATGTAAAAGTCACCACCACATTTGATCCTCATGATGACTTTTGTGTACAAAGAAAACAAACCAACCAAGAAAAGAGGCTCAGAAAGGGAGAGAATTTTGCCCAAATTTACACTGCAAGTGAGAAACACAAAACTTCCTCAACGTGTGTGCAACTGACTTCAACCCCTGCAGTGTGTAAGGCCCCATATGCTCACTCTCTAGATACCGTCCAGTGAGAGAGGTGACTCTAGAGGGCATTTCACACCTTCCAAGCCCAAAACAAAACTCCAGATTTTCTCCTCCAACACCTGTTCCAGAATGTCTCATCTCTTAACTGGCACCACCATACACCTACTTCATCTCACATTCTGGATTAGTCTTTGCTTCTTTTCTCCCATCATCTTCATCCCCCTGTTCCAGCTGTCAGCTGATCCTTTAGACTCTTTAGCTTCATGACACCTGCCAACTCACCCTCTGCTGTAGCCCATCCCAGATGAAGCTGTGCTCATGCTCTCCTGAGCAGTAGCCCCTGCTGCTCTTCCTGCTCTCACACTTGACATTGCTCCTTCAACTTTTGACAGTGACCGAAGAGATTTTCTTTTTGGTAATTATATCAGTTCATATCATTTCCTGGCTTGGAATCCATCACTGGCTTCCAACTGTAGTTTTGCTGAACAAAAACCCTTACAATGATCCTCAGAGCTCTGCATAGTCCAGGGTGACTTCTTTCCAACTACCTTGCCTGTAACCTCTCCTCACTCTCTTTCTTTTTCTGAAAGAGGTCAAGGTCACTTCATTAACACCTTTATGTCAACTTCCCCCTCTTCTTGGGATAATCTTCATCTATAGTCTCCACAGGTCTCTCTCCTTCGACCATCTAAGTTTCAGCTTAAAGGTCTCTTCTTCGGAGAGGCATTTATTGGCCAGTCACCAGCAGCTCATGAATCAGTCCTTCACATCATCATTTTTATCGCTCTCTCGTATTTTCTTGTTTCCATACTTTCTCTTTTAATTATTCAGTCATCTCTGTCTTTCTTCACTAGAATGTGAACCAGGAGCTTTCTATTTTTCTGTTGGTATAGAAATAGCACTCAGTGGTCAGGGGGAAAGGGGTTGGGGGGGAGGGGGGAGGCAGAGGCAAGAAAGGGGAGCAGCTTAGACAAGAACCTAGTATAAAGGAACCATGGACATGGACAACAGGTGGGATTGACTTTGGGGGGAATGGGTGGGTGGGGAGGAGGGCAGAGGGGAGCAAAAAGGGGATGGATGTAATACAACAACAATAAAATTAAAAAAAAATAAAAACAAAAAAATAAATAAAAATAAAAAATGAGTAAAAAAAAAAAAAGAAATAGCACTTAGAACAGTGCTTTATGTATATGCAGTTTGGTTTCATCTAGTAATGTTACATATGCGTATCTCCTAGAATTCAGTCACTCCATGCCTAGGACTATATCTTAAAGAACTCTTTATAAATGTACACACTAGGGTACATTTATAAGAATGTTCAAGCAGCATTGTTCACACTGGCAAAAATTTGTGAATAACTCACAATTCGTGGTTAAATAAATTTTGGGATAGCCATGTAATGGAATGTTAATGAAAGTAAACTAAAGTTGTGGCAACCATATAGATGAACCTTAATTATAGTATTGAGAAAAAAATAAATTGTAAAACAATACATCTGTACCAATTCATTTATATAAAGTACAGCAGCATAGAAATTAAGCAATTCACTCTTTAGGGATACATAAATATACATGAAACTCTTTTCCAAGGCAATTATATTAACTTGTTATCCCAGAAACTACCTGAGTTCATATTGTGCTATGTTTTTGCCAACATTTGGCAATGCAGACATCTTAAGTTTTATTATTGTAAATGTATTGCTTTGGATTTTTCTGATTACTAATGAGAACGGCAATAAGTTGTGTGTTGGTTCTTGACTGTTTGCTGTTATGGGAAGTATATGTTTATGATTTTATTTTATCTTTAGTGGTTTTGCCTATTTCTTACTGATTTCACAGAATATTCATAAATTCTGTGTATTAACCCTTTCTAAGACACATGTTGCATGTAACTTCTTCCAGTTTTGATTTATCTTTTCAATATTTATAATACATTTTGATCAAGTAGCTTTTAAACTTAATATATTTATATTTGTTAATATTTTAAAGCTAATGTTTTATTCTTTGAGCATTTGATTGTCCATTGGCTGCTGACCTCTGATGTTCATGCTAAAAAGTCCGTTGTTACAGTGACCATTTCCCAAGGTCTTTTCATTCTAGTTAGTGTTCTAGAGTTTCACTAAGGCCTCTCTGGAAGTGAATTTGTCTTTATCTTATTTGAGTTTATTGGGCTTTGTCTTCTAAAGTTTACATTTTCAACACTTCTTGAACATCTTTAGTCATTGTCTTCCTGAAAATTGTCTTGTTTCTGTTATTGGCTTCTGGTGCTGACTAGGCTATTCTGTATCTGTGTACTTTGTTCTCTCATAGCTTTCTTTTCTTTGTCGAATGCTAAAATTTTTCTACATAATATCTTCCAATTAATTAAGTCTATTTTTTGTGTGGAGTGCATCTATTTTGTGTATAAATTTTCATCAACTGAAAACTTTAAGTTTAATTACTGAAAGTTCTACTTAAATATTTTTAAGATCGGCTTTGTCACATTTATAGTCTCTTATTCCTTATTTATGTTTTCAAACATTGGCTTTATTCCTTATTTGATAAAATATGTTTTGAAATTCAGTAATTTGTCATTGTAACCCTGAAATTTTTACAGGTCTGATAATCTCATTGTTATTTTTGCTGTTTCTCATATTACTTCGCTATGACAGTGTTTATAGGCATTTGTTTATTTATTTATTTTTCCTCTGGAGAGAGAAAGAGAGAGAGAACTGGAGTATACGCTTTGGACCCTTAGCACCATCTGTGTTACTTCACTCTGATTTGGAGTTTAAGTCACCCATCTAGAGGACATCAGTGATAGGCCTTTTGAGTTAAAAGACTATGGTTTTAGATGACACAGACAGTTAAATATCTGACCAGAATCCATAGTCAAATACTGATTGTGATTCTTAGGAATTTCTCCTTTTCCTGAACAAGGTCATCCTTCTAGTAAGGGTTTAGGTTTTTGGGATCTCCTCATTATGAAGCTTCCCTAGTAGAATCCCCTCCTTGGGAACTTGATCTCCTGTATCCCTGACAGACATCAAAATGCACATTCAAGGTCACCAGGGTGCTTCAGACATGCTCAGGGAGGAGCTGACATTGGCACTCTCTCACTGTCAGGCTTACCACCTTCAACCAATTCAAGGTTCCAGATTATGAAGTTCAGTGCCCTTGCTTCCACTTCAATCAACATAGCTCATTTTTTAATAACTGAAAAATAACAAATTGCATAAAAAGTTGAGCTTTGGCTGGTAGCACAGTGAATAAGACGCCAGCCTGCAAACTAAAAGGTCGCTGGTTCGATTCCTCAGCCAGGGCACATAACCAGGTTGAAAGCCAGGTCTCCAGCCAGGTCCGTAGCTGGAGGCAGGTGAAAGGTAACCATACATTGATGTCGCTCTCCCTTTCTGCCTCTCTCCCTTCCTCTCTCTGGAAATAATAAGTAAAATCTTAAAAAAAAAGTTTAATGTTAAAATTACTTGCTATTAAGAAATAAGAGAGAATGAATTGCAATATTACCAAACATGCAAAATTACATTTACACCCATACATATTTTTATACATATTTAAAGTACATATTGAATTTTGAAGAGTTAATACAAAAAATTTAAAATATGCCAGTAGCTTACATAATTATTACTGAAAGAAAAAAAGGAAAAGTACACATTGATGGTTACAGAATAGACAGGGGGATGTTAAGAAGAACAAAGGAAATAGTGAAGCCAAAGAACTTATATGCATGACTCATGGACATGAACTAAAGGGAGCATTGCTGGAGGAAATGGGGTACCAGGTGGAGGGGGGCAAAGGGGAGAAATTGGGACAACTGTAATAGCAAAATAAATAAAATATATTAATAATAATAATGAAAGAAATAAGAGAGAATGAAAACAAAGACAGGAAGGAAAAAGCACCCATTATAATACATATTTGCATTTACCTTCTGAATTTTTAAATTAACCTTATAATGCAAATATTTTCATCTCTAGAAAACATATTATGGATGTCACTGTCCATGGCTAGATAATCTATATTCCTGGGACAGACACATGTTGTATTTAGCATTTAATTGTCCAGTACTTGAATTTTTTCCACTGTCCCAATATTGTAAATGTTGCAATAGTTATATTTTTTCCAGAACACTTACATTCTTAATTATTAACAATAGATTCTTAACCTATTAAAATGACTGCAATCTTGTAATTGTGCCTACTATGTGCTTTATTATTGATATACATTAAAGACATAACTTCAGTGAAAGAATATTAAAAATTAAAGTCCCTGTGAGTGGATGAATTGGTCAAAAAATTGATAAACATCATTACATACACTTATATGTGTTATTACTATGTGTTAATGTACACGCACCCACAAAATATGTGATTGATAGTATAATGGTATCAGTGTGGGGAAGTGTGAGTGGCAGCTGTGTGTGTGTATGAGTATATGAGAGTGTGAGTAAACATGAGTATGTGTGAATGTGTGCACTTGACCATGTTTGGGCAGAAATGTAGGTGTGGGCCACTGTATGCATATGTGCTCATATGTGTGTCAAAATGAGGAATAGTGTATTCAAGACGAGACTTTCCAAAGCTGAGGTTGTGGAACCAGTTAGAGGAGTAAATGTATAACCAACTGTGAAAAACGAGTATTATTTTTCTCTCCTAGATGCGAGGAAGTGAAAAATCACCTGGGAGGTTTGTTTCACCTTCAGCCTTTCTCTAAGCCCTGTTCTCAGAAATTCTGATTGCCGGTGGTGTTCGGCTTGGGAAACACAGTGTAACAAACTCTTCGGATGACTGGTTTGTGATATGCTGGATCTCTTGAGATGAACTGGAGAATGGGAGATTCCGTCTTCGCACTCTGTTCCCGTCTTCTGGAGCTGCAGTAGAAACACAATTGTGGCTGAACTGTAGGTGTTTTCTGTATGTAGAGCCGTAATCACTGCTGATTAGACAGAAAAATATGGGTTCTGAATGTCTTGCTTCATTGACAAAGAATTGCAAAAAGAAGCCTGATTGACTTCCCAAGTCTGGTGCAGCAATAAAAAATACATACGAAAGGGGACTTGACTTCCCAACCTCGTAAACATGCACCCTCCATCCTCTACCCCAGAGAAAAAGCGATTTCCATTTAAAAGGTATTTTGACATTGATTAGTTGAGACTAAAGTCGCACATAACTCAACTGCTTAAAAATAAAGTCATAGCTAATGGCTTTTCTTGGATTCAGCCAAAGAACTGGTGAGTGGCATCTAAAGAAACATCTGTCTTTTCATATGTATGAACAGTTCTTATTGTAAATCCTATAGGATTCTTGAGATTCATTATGAAAGGAAATCCTGTATGATCATTTTGAAGACCATCTGCTTTGGGTTTACGATCCTCACCTAGCTGGGCTTCCTGGAGCACTGTGTCCAAAAGGAAATAGCTAACACGCTGTGAAAATTCATAACACCGCTTGGGCCCCCTGGCCCCTTGCCCTGATTAATAATGTAGATGCTGTTCTTTTCCCGTGATTGAAATGTGGTTCAGAAAGAGCTGAAGTTTTTCCACTCCATTTGGACAATTTTCATCTCTTTGAAGTAATGCTATCTTGGAGCCAGGAACAATTTTTGGAGATCTAAAGCTCTGGCTATCAACAGTGGGAAATTTATTTTTATCCATTCTTTTTTCCCCCCATTTGATATATTATCGGGCTCTTAAAATATCAGTTGAATACCATGCAAAGGGATATTTGTCAAGCTGTCAGCACCTTGCGATTAATAGAAATGTGACTCAGAAAAATAAAGCCCAGAAAACAAAGTTGATATTATTTGGGTTTTGAAACCATGAGGACATCAAAGTCTTTCTTGATGTTGCTGAGACATGTTACCAAAGCAATTACATTTTACACTCACTCTTCTAGGAGTGCCCGCACAGGGAAAACTTTGCAAGTTAATGAGGTACAAAGATGCCACTGGAGAAACTTATTATTAAAAACCCAGAAAGCAATATCATAATAGAATTGGAGCAACCTTTTTATCTATGTAACCAAAAAAAACAAAAAAATCAAACAAAAAAAAAAACCATCAGGTGAAGTAAACCAGGGAAAATCTACCCCCCCCCCCACCCATTCTAATTAAGATGTTGTTTCCAATGGATTTGTCAGTGCTACAAACCCACCTTTCCCCTGCCAAAGGCCTGTAAGCCATGAAACAACTTTTTTTTTTCAGGTGAGAACAGGGGTGCAGCATTTTCCTCCCTCTCCCCCACATACCCTCCTGTGCCTTCTCTCTCATCCTTTTTTCCTTCATTAGGCCAGGATCCCTTATTCTTCCAAGTTATAAACTTAAAGCTAGAACACTGAAATAGGAAGATATCATTTCCTGAGATTTGGATGGGAAGTGAAAAGTGAAAAATATCCTGCTCTTATTAACTGTGAATTCAGGTAAGCGGATCATCTGGGCTGATGGGGACATGGGGTCTATAGCACAGTCCAGGACCTCAGATGAGCCCCAAAGTGCATCACAAATATTGGTTACATTGGTTATATATACCATAAAACACCTTTTCTAACAATCAAAACCTTTATGCTATATTTTCTTCTTGCATGTTACTATTTTCTCTGAAATAAGATTTTTAGGCCCCACCAAGCACAGCACCAAGTTTATACTTTTCTTATGTTCTTTTGGAGCCCAGTTTTGAACTAGGAGGTGCACAGTAGTAGTTTATTAGCATTGACACTTGCTGAATTCACTTCATAGACTGAGTAGTTGAAATAGGAACACTCACTCATTCGTGGTTGGCTTTTCATGAAGTATTTCAGTCTGGTGTTGAGCAGGGACCCTATGCACTCCCTGCCCACCTGAAAAATTCAATCAAGGAAGGCCAGACTTGGAGACATCTTCTTCTCTCCTGCTGCCTTAAGTATCAATAAACACTAAAAGGACATTTCATCTCATTGTCAATTCTAAACAACCTCTGAATGTACTGGAAGGTGCTCTACAAATGCAAATGTGATGCTCATCCTATGGGAACATTTTTAGACCAAGGACTCCAGGTTCCTTTGCCCACACTGTGCACAGGCTGAGGTGCCCTGATTTTGGAAATTCAAGAATTGTGTCCAAATCATGCCTCTGATGCTGCCACATCCAGAAGGGAACAAAGGAGTGAAACTGTGCAGGACACTCATGTTCTGATGGGAGCAAATGACACTGGGATGAGATGTGGAGATGCCTAAGAAACCAACGAAAATGTATAGAAAATGCAACCAATTTTTTACAGATGATCTAACCTTAAGGTAATAAAAAGAAGAACTTAGGGAAGGAGGCATGAGGTCCTTGTGAAATGCAGTCACAAACAAGGGGTGGGCATTCTTGGGTGATTTCTCTGCTTTTGGGTTATCACAGGGTAAGACGGGGATTAGAGATGTGGGGATTTCAGGGGGTCCCTTCGGCTGTGTCACTCTATCCCAGTGTAATTGCAACTATTACACCAGGCTGCCTATTATTTTTATCTGGGTCTGCAGGACACACCATTAATCCTCAATTGCAGGGCTCTATTGGTAGTAGAAGAGGATCATCAAATCAGAACAAAAAATAGCTAAGAATGTTAGAAGCCCAAAAAGAAAGAAAAGCTAATTTGTCTGTTACAGTTCATTTCACATGTTGAGGGAGTTAAGATGGGAAAAGTATATCTCAGGAGGTAATTACATATTGTCTGCAATCAATAGAACACACCGAGGAGAGAAAAGCTACTTCTGTTACACATAGAATTAGGGGCTTCACATTGTCGCTTGAATTATTCCCAGTCACGGCAGCTGCAGCCACACTGACTAAGCCCCAGTTTACCCCCAAGTTCCAACTCCAGCTCTTTCCCCTCTGCCAGCCCCTACACCTTGGTAGCTGAAAGCATCCAGCCCCCACCATGATTTAGGTCGTACTTGGACATTGTGATCAGTCATCAAGTGTATTGGGACTCATTTATCACCATTAGTAGTTAATCAATTGATGATATCAAATGGTTAATTTGAAATATATAAATCAGGGAGGCTGTTCATATCTCTACCTGCTTGCCTCATGAAATGACTCTGGAGGAGGAGAGGGCATGATGGAATTACATGCAGTAGACAATAGCTATGCTGGGCACAGAGTATTCTCACATGAGTATGACCCACATGTGCTGGTGCTGGCATGTGTTACTGTGAGAAGAGCTTGCTGATCACTGGGCTGACTGACAGGTGCCTCCACTGCCCAAGGGGGGAACCTCAGAGTCATTTTGGCTTTCTCCATTGCATAGGTCAGTATTCTTATGATTGTAGGTGACTCAGCTTGGTCTGAGAATTCTAACAATATCATCGATGTCTTGCTTCTCTTTTCCCCTTCTCTTGGCTCCAGTTTTCCCAGACTATGGCTCTCCATTTGGAAAATATGGCACATAGTAGCCCTGGGATTAAGTCATTCTTATATCTCCCATAAGAAAAAGTAGACTTCCATTCCAGTGGTTACAGATAGCCTATGACAGTCTCCACTAGCTGGACCTGGGCACATGCCCACCACTCAACCCCATCAAGAAGAGGGCATGCTCTTCTTTCTCCATCTCTTTCCCCCAATTTCTCCATGTGTTCGGAGAAAAAGAGCTGAGCAACAGGGAAGTGACAGATATATGGCACATCCATATTTGTTTTACATGGCAGATAATAAACTAATAGGCCATACAGATTTTTACATCTTAAATATCTCTTGATTATTGTGTTCTTCAAATTTCACTGCCATTGTTTAAGCTGAAGTTCTTATCATCTCTCATTTGGACACTATAGTTTTTTAACTGCCCCCCTATATCTTTTCAATCTCTGCTCTGTAACCTCTATATTTCTCTTGATAATTCCCTACCAATTCCTTTCCATGTACATTATTTTTGAAACACACTAATCTATTAGTAGTTCCCCAAGCTAATTGCTTCTTTATGTCTCATATATTTCACAGATTGTCCAGAATCTTTTCTTCTATAAAACCACTGCCTACATGTCAACAAAATGGACGCAAGACTCTTTCCCTTTCCACAAATGCTTCTAGATACTTTGCAACTCTGTCATCAAGAGAGAAGCCTAAGTACCCTCCCTGTGAATCTGTGGGCTTTGAACTCATTTATAATCAACAAAACAGGCTGAAGAGATTACTGAATCAAGCCAACCCTTGGTTGAACCAAGAATTCCTTATCCTAAAACTCTATGATCCTTTCTTCTGAATTCACCCTGGATGTTGGGCTTAGGCTAAACCTATACACGATGGTCCATTGGTTCAGCTGGGCTAAGGGGAAAAGCAGAGGGCAGGAAACTTACCATGTTCAGCTTCAGCACTATGACTCATAGATCCCTATCTCCAAAGATAATTTGTTCCATGTTTCTTCACTTTACTTTTTCCCTGGACCTTGGTCCTGGGAAATGGTTAAATTCTTTCCCATAACTGTACTGTCTTCATTTGCTTTATGTCCCCAGGAACAAGTATGTAATGTGGTGTCCAGGAGAAATGGTTATAAAAGGGATAAGAAAGGAAGGTTACATTAGCTGCCTCCCTAAAGCACATGAGATGTCTGTGACTTGCAGAGATCTGGTTCAAGGCCAGAGGGTGAAGGCGAGCCCAAGAGGAAAGGCAGAATTTACAGTTTCATCAATAGAGGGGATGAATGTCCCTTCATCACAAAGTTGCCATATGTTTGCTTCCCTGACATTAATTCTTAAAATTAATTCAGAAATTTTGAAGGTGGGTTTCTTTGACAACATTCGATTGCCTGATGATTGTGTAGTGCACATGGTATGGTCGTCAATGAAACAGGTCTCTGCCTGCTGATTAAACATCTTTTCTCCATAGTAAAAGGAAACAATCCAAATTACCCTCAAATGAATGTACTTCTTCTCTTAACCCACCCTCACTGCTCCTTCTCGCTAAACAACTGACTTCTGGTGTCTTTCCTTTGTAATAATTTTTATCCTTCTATCTTGTAGCTCATACTCTTCTTCTACACTTGCACCTGGGTAAATATTTCTTGTCATTCAGGATTAAGGGCTTACTTCATCCAGAGAATCTTTTCAAACTGGGTTAGGAGACATCTTTTTCTTTTTCTTTTTTTAATTTCTGGGTATTGGCTTTACATCCAGGCATTTTGCTAAATTTGCCTATATGAGTAGTTTTTTTTTTTTAGGAAGCAGCTTAATCTGAGTCTGTTAGTGCATGCAGCAATTCAGTAAGGTTATATGTTCATTTTCCCATTCCAACAACTTTCCAGGGAAATACTTAGGGAGCCAAGGGCCAATATTCTGAGTTACTATGCAGCTATCAAATGCCACATGTGCTGGAATTCATGTTAATATTCTTTCAGTTAAGATAAATTACCATCTTGCCATTACTTTAAAGTACAATATCTTATTTAATGCCTCATAACCTGTAAGATAAGCTATTAGAGCCATAGAGGAATCTAAGAGGACTTTGTGATACTCCAAATCATGTCTTTCCTGCTGATGCCACATAATCCTTCAGAAACACAAAGGAGCAAAAGCTTAATGAAATCATTACTTTGGTTTTGCATGGAAAAACTTGGTTAGGATGAACTTTTCACTTTTTGGTTCCTTCTTTATTGTTGTCAACCACTTATGGAGACTTTCATTCCACACACAAACTTATCTGATGCTCTTCACCAAATGTATCAGTTGTTAATACAGTAACTGGTGGATATCACTTACCTAATTCATTAAGTAAAAAGTCAACTAAGATGCCCACTGGCATATGGAGAAATTAAATTCCCCTTCCATAATACACAAGTGTCCAGATTTCTTTAAAAGCTGAACATCTAAATATCATACCCATTTATTTGGAAGCCTGGCCATTTTGAGTGAACAATTTGCTGTCATCCTCATGTCATTATTCCTGTTACTATTTATTAAGGACTAATTCTTTGCCAGACACTGAACTGGTGCAATATGCAAGCATTTTCATCACTTAGTTGTCATTTGAGAGAACCCAACTGATGCTTACTTTATGAAGGATAAAACCAATTCCTTTAGCGATTCGATAAATCACTCAATAATAGAGCCATGAGGGTGCCTGAGTCAGGGTTTTTATAAAGGTCTCTCAGTCCAGAAGCCACCCTCAAAATCAGTAAACTCTTCCAATTTGACTCAAGTTTAAATACCTATTATAGACGGATCCAAGATGGAAGCATAGGTAGTCATGCTACATCTCCTTCCACAACTAAGAAGGCATACATCTACCTCAGAACTGGAGACCATCAGAAATTCTGAGAAATCAAGCAGCATGGAAGTCCAACAAAGATATAAAGAAAAAATACTCATTCAGACAGGTAGAAGGTATAGAGCTGGGACAGAGAGAATGTAGTTTGGTGGCACAGTTTTGCAGTTAGGCACTTGGCAGCTGCATCAGCATGGCAGCTGCAGCCAACCAGCAGAAAGTGCAGCCACACATTAAAACAAGAGAAGGGACACATGGGGAGCACTCTCAGCACCAGATCAGACCACAAAGCTCACAGTTCCAGTGCTGGGGGTAGGGATAAAGACTCATTGCTTCTGATTACCATTGGGGATTGGGGCAGTGGAAGAAACAGCTCTACCTAAGACCCAGAGGCAAACACAGGAGCCTGTCAAGCTGAGGAGACAGAGAAGTGTGGCCCAAATGAGGGACCAGACCAAGGTTCAAGTGGGAGAACTAAGTGATGAGAAGATAGCCAACCTAACACATGCACAGTTTAAAATGCTGGTGATGAAGATGCCCATAGACTTGACAGATATGCTTGAGTATAGCAAATACAGAAGGGAAGAAGTGAAGGCTAGGCTAAATGAAATGAAGGAAAATACACACAAAACCAATGGTGAAGGGAAGGGAAAATGGAGTTGAAATCAATGTTTTGGGACATAAGGAAGAAATAAATAGTCAACCAGTACAGAATAATGAAACAAGAATTGGAAAAAAATGAGGAGAGGCTTAGGAACCTCTAGAACAACTTTAAGCATGTCAACATCCAAATCAGAGGAGTGACAGAGAAGAGGTAGAGCAAGAAATTAAAAACTTGTGTGAAAAAATAACAAAGGAAAACTTCCCAAATTGGGTGAAGAAAATAGGCATACAAGTCAAAGAAGCACACAGAGTCCTGAACAAAGTAGACCCAAAGAGGACCATACCAAGACACATCATAATTAAAAAGCCATTAAAGATAAGGAGGAGATCTTAAAAGCAACAAGGGAAAAGCAGAGAATTACCTACAAAGGAGTTCCCAAAAGACTATCAGCTGATTTCTGAAAAGAAACTCTGCAGGCAAGAAGGGACTGGCAGGAAGTATTCAAAATGATGAAAATCAATAACCAAGAATATTCTATCCAACAAAGCTATCATCTAGAATGGAAGAGCAGATAATGTGCTTCCAAGATGAGATAAAGCTAAAGGAGTTCATTATCACCAAGCCATTATTATATAAAGTGTTAAAGGGACTCATTTAAGAAAATGAGGATCAAAATTATGAACATGAACATAATTGTGTTCATGAGCAACAGAATCTAGAAAAGTAAAAATAAAAACAAACTAAGCAAACAACCAGAATAGGATCAGAATCATAGGTATGAGGCTCTTTGAGAGGGGAAAGAAGGAGAAATGGGGACATGGTGCAGGGATTATGAAACATAATTGGTGAGTACAAGATAGACAGAGGGAAGTTAAGAAAATAGAGGAAAGAGGGAAATCAGGGATCTTATAGGCACAACCCATGGACATGAACTTAGTTGGGTGGGATTGCATGAGGGGAGGATGAGAGGAAGCCAAAGGAAAAGAAATTAAGACAACTGTAACAGCATAATTGATAAAATATACTTAAAAACATCAAAGTTATGTGAATTAAATACTTGCAAATTATAGTTTTAATTTAAAAATACCCTATTATAATTCCATGTATTTTAGAAATTATGCTTTTAATGCATAATTCTCTGCATTAAGATTCTGTTCTAAACACTTTTACAGTCTTTATCCCAGTGGAGTATCATCTCAGTTCCCACAGGCCAGGGCTAAGATTAGGACGAAGGCAGAGCCAGCACTGAGAACGAAGTTTTTTGACTCATTCACCTGACTGCATGTTTCACTCAAAGTGTGATCACTTATGGACCTGATAGTGTCTCCAAAAAATGCTTCTTCATCTACCAACAAATTCCTTTTGTATCCTCTCTCTTGAATTTTATTTAGAAAGCCTATCTGCTTCACATACTCATTTCTCACTGCCTTTTGGATGAGTCGTAGCTTTACTATGTATAAAAAAATATTGCTGTGAAATTCAAATAACAAACAGAAAAAAATTCAGATTTGGGTGTAGAACTCACCTTTCTACATGTTCACAGGGATTGTGCAACAAGGTAATGGCGATCTCTGGAGTTTAGAAAACCTAAATACACCCACTTTTTGATTCTGTGAGCATAGTAGATATCCCTTGAATCATTTCTAAATGGAAAGGCTGTAGGTATTTTGTTGGCTAGAAAATCATAAACATCAAGGTAGAAAATGTTGATGTATGTGTAATCTTATGTGTTCGAAATTTGTAAATGGAAGTTTAAATGGCATCTTTAATAATGACAGAGTACACAGCAGGACTAACATGCCTTAATTATATACTAGTGTTTTAAAAAGTGATTATACAGATTTTATCTTTAATGTATATTGGTGTACAAAGGGGGACCCCCAAAACCAATTTATTTATTTTAAAATGTGTATTTATTCAATTTATTTATTTAGATTTTAAAAATTCATTATCTTTAGAGACGGAAGGGCAGGGAGGGAGGAAGAAAGGGAGAGAGACATCAATGTGTGGTTGCCCTTCACCTGCCTCCAGCTACAAACCTGGCTGGAGACCTGGCTTGCAACCTGGTTATGTGCTCTGACTGGGAATTGAACCAGCAACCCTTGGGTTGGCAGACCAGTGCCACCTTACTGAGCCACACCAGCCAAGGCTATTTATTCTTATATATTTAAATTTCAGTCACCTTCAAAATTCTCTCCATGTGATGCAATTCACCTATTGAGATATTTTTCCCACTGCTCAAAACAGTTTTTGAATTCATTGAATTTATGCCTGTTAGTGCTTCTCCCATTTTTTATTTCACCTCTTCCACAAGGGCAAAACATTTCCCTTTGAGGACTCATTCATCCAGGAGCAAAAACATAGTCACTCGGGGAAAGATTGGGTGAATAGGGAGGGCGGGGCAGAGGGCCATGCCATTTTTGATAAAAAACTGCTGAGCACCCGGGATGGTGTGGGCAGGTGTGCTCATTAATCAGCCATCATGAAATGGCCAAATGGTTGAAAGAGTCTTCAAAAAATTCACTGAAGCTGAGCATCGCTTCTCACAGCAACACCAGCTGGTGCACTGATCCAGATGGGCTCCAAGGGCACTCACCTAGCAGGGAAGCCTGTATGTAGTTCAAGGGGCCTACCTTCCAGAAGATATTTCTGCTTTTATTTTTTTTGGGGGGGGGTCCCCTTTGTATACGTATTTTTTAAAAGATTTTATTTATTATTTCCAGAGAGAGGGGAAGGAAGAGAGGCAGAGAGGGAGAGACATCCATGTATGGTTGCCTTTCACCTGCCTCCAGCTACAGACCTGGCTGGAGACCTGGTTTGCAACCTGGTTATGTGCCCTGGCTGGGAATCAAACCAGTGCCCTTTGGGTTCGCAGGCCGGCGCCTTATCCCCTGTGCCACCAGCCAGGGCTATATGTATGTTTTCAGTATAAAACTGTTAAAATCACTCAAAGAAAAAGATCGGTAAAATCATTCCATAAATTGAGGAAAAAACACACAGCTTTAAGTGTGTTGGTTGCATTTTAAGACCTGGAGAGGAAAGGGTTGGGGTGCTTCCATTCCCCAAGATAAGCGGAGGACAGAGAAACCAATGAACACGTAATGCAGCAACACTGTGTAAAAAATAAGTTATAGGGGAGTTTAACGCAAACACCCGCAATCCAGCCGGGTGTGGTCACTTGCTTGGCTGCACCTCCATCACTTCCGAATACTGTCCCAGTGTGTGTGGGGGATTCTGTCAAAGCTTCTCCCCCACCCTAATGGGAGGCTTCTAAGGAACAGTTTCAAGATCGCTGGGACACACGTACGAACACTCGAGTCAGTAATACAATCCGAGGCTTGCGTTTGCTTAGTTGTTAAAGAGCAAAGCTAGGTGATTCCGAATGCTACGTCCCTGGCCCCAGGTTATGCAGGGAACCTCCTGGTCGGCTCCTCAAATGCTCAGGGGTAAGTAAAGCCACGGAAAAGAACCCAGTGCCTCAGCGCGTCCTTCCCCACTGCCAGGCGTCTATTTACCCGATTCGCTCCAGGGGAGGCCTAGGCTGGGGTGATGGAAGCAGCTTATTCATGATCACAGCCTTAAGTAGCTGAATGGGAATTAAAACAGATTTCAATCTAAATCCTGTGCACTTTTGAAAAGCAACTACCCGTTCTCCACAGGTATTGGGAGAACCCGATGATGTGGAAAATTTGCTATGGAAGCCTCACCCCACCCCCGCCCCAAAGGCATCATTAACTACATAAATATACCACATTACGTTTATGTCTACATCGCCTGCTTTTCCCAAACGGCTTTCGCTCTCCCTCGTCAAACTGGTCACCCAGCCGCTGTTTGTGGCAGGGCGGAATGAGGCGGGCCACCCAAGGTGGTGGGGAATGGTCTCCAAATGTGGAGCTCAGACACCGCCTCCGCGGGAGGGGGTCTGGGAGGCTGCAGCGAGGGCCGGGCAGCCTGGTGTCCAAAGACATCGCTGCTGCGTGGACGGAGAACTGGGCTGCGAAGCAGCGGCAGGACTGCAGGCGAGTGACAGGAGCTCCAGGACACTCAGTGTCCTTCTCACCAGCCAGCAGCCGCTTGCCTCCCGCGGGCTTATGAAGTGGCCGCTGACAAGCAAAGAGCTGGGTTGGGAGTCCGTTTCTTGGGGTGGAGCCCCGTTCCTCCGCTCAGGAGCTCCCAGTCCTGGGCACTTTAGGAGACCTGCTTGCCCTCCATCTCACGAGGGCTAATAACAGTGTCACGAACGTCGGCTATAGCAGCACCAGAAGAGTTCAGGGGCCGAGCGCCCAGGAGGCTTGTCAGCCCAAGGGCCCAGCTGATGTAGGTGTGGCGTGACTCCCCCATAGTGGTGGCCGCATCAACTTGACGTTTCCCAGTTTCCAAGATGCTGCCCCGAGCCCTGTGTATCTCATCTCTGCAGCCTCCCTACACTGAGGCTGGGTGTCTTCCTCCGTCGGGCGTACCTGTCACCTCTGCCAGCTGCCACCAGACCCCAGCTCCCCCGGACCCTTGCTGGGTCACGCTGTCCCTGCCACGGTTTGGCCCCTGAGGGCGCATGACAAGCGGAGATCAACCTGAGCTGAACCTGAACCTGAACCCTGCAGCTTCCTGTCCTGGGTGCAGACACTGCCCACGGCCCTGCAGCTGAGGGTCTCTGTCCATTCCCAAGATGGTTCCTCTGCTCCCTTAGGGGCAGGCAGACCTGGCAGTGTTTGGGGACTTTTCTTTGTTATTTTTGATGGTATAGTCGAGTGAGATAAAAAAAAATATACTGCAGAGTTCTTTTTTTTTTTTTTTTCCTTCAAGGTACACAATTCATAATCATCTTTTACCTTCTGAAAAATCTGGCAGAAATCTTGCAGTATTTTCCAAACTTCAATGACTCATGATTTCCATTTCCTAGTTTGCAATAGCACTTACGTAAGTTTAAAAGCACACAGGGGAAGTGTATATTTTTATAAAATGTATGAAAATGTATAGGTAGCATAGACATAAGTATATGTGAAATATACCTATAATTGGAAAAAGAATAAAAATTTGAGATAGGTGGCCCTACTAAAAGATCTTTAATATGTCTGTGGAGGAAATGAAGGGCTTAAGTTTCAGGTGGGGAGTATTTTTCCCCATGGATTTTTGTGACATTCGATTGTCCTACCTCAAGAATGTCCCACTTTAGAGGCGTCTCTTTTTAAAAATTAATTTATTGTTATTGTATTATATCTGCGCCCCCCGACCCCCATTTTTCTCCCCTGTCCCACCCTCCCTAGCTCCTCTCCCACAGTCAGTCCCAACATGTTGTCCATGTCCATGGGTCATGTACACTAGTTCCTTGACTAAACCCTTCCCCTTTCTCCCCCTCCTCCATCCCCTCTGGTCACTGGCAGGCTATTCCTTATTTCCATGCCTCTGGTTCTATTTTGCTTGTTTGTTTGTTTTGTTAATTAGCTTTCTAGTTTTCTGTATTAGGTGGGATCATATGGCATTTGTTTTTTTGCTGCCTAGCTTATTGCACTAAGCATAATACTCTCTAGTTCCATCCATGCTATTGCAAAGGGTAGGAGTTCCTTCTTTCTGCTTCCATTGTGTAAATGTACCCCAGTTTTTGATCCATTGGTCCACTGATGGGCATTTAGGCTTTTTCCTGCACTTGGCTATTGTAAATAGTGCTGTTATGAACATAGAAGAGCTGTCTCTTTGTTTTAACCTATTATTTCATAGTTTTACAGTGTTTGTAAATGTCCTCTTTTTTTCAGCCATGGTCAGATCTGACTGGGAGGTCTCACACATTTCCTCGATGAGAAGAGATGCAGGAGTTTTCCCAGCATGCCCCCTCCACACAGTTTCCTTGTACGAAGGGCTGGCAGGATTCATCCTGGTCAGGTGAAAGTCCCAGCTACATTGGTTCCTGCCATGACTTCCAGGACTCCAGTCATCACCCCCTGCCCCTCTGTGCCTCCTCCCAGGGGACAAACAGCACCTCCAGCAAAGGCTCTGGGCAGAACTTTCATAACATCAGGAGTGACTTCAGGGCAGAAGATCTGGGAGGGAGGACTTGGGATCACTCTCCTTCCAATTCCTCTTTCTTGGAAAGTCACAGAGAATATTGGATTGCTCTCCCTTCCCCGTGGAACTTCAGGCTTCTGCAGACATCTAACAATGCCTCTTTCTCTGGCACCCATCTCAGGCTGTAGCACCTTCCAGGCACACAATGAGTTGAGCCTGGCATTGCACTCTGGTATCAGGGGAATAAGGACCAAGTAGATCTAGGTGGGGGGAAAAAAAAAGGTATTTTTTCTCTTCCCACCAATACTGCATTTTCTTTATGGAGACTGATTTCCATGTCTTGGGGTTCTCCAATGACTACTTTATGTGCATCAATTTCTGCAAATGCCTATAGCAAGTAAGACTTCATCCAGAAGAAGACTGGGTTTTCCTCATTTCTTCACTTGTTTATTTTTTAAAAAGTGCTATTGCCTCAGGGATTGATGAGTGGTTTGTGAAGTTAAAATTTTATTAACAAAAGGATGGAGAAGGGTTAGAAGGTCTTCGTAGTAAATTGAGATCAAGTTACCACACAAAAATGAAGAGATTGTTAAATCTGAAAAATGAAAAAATGCAGGAATTACCCATCACTTTAGGGCAGGTGTTATGAGCTGAATATTTGTGTTTTCTCAAAGTCCCAGCGTTGAAGCCCTAGTCTTGGTGTAATGATGCCCTGAAGCAGGGCCTTTGGGAGATAATTAGGTCAAGAATGGGGAGCAGAAAGGAATGAAAAGAGGGTCCTTGTCGGAAAGAGAGACATGAGAGGGGTGGTAGCTCTTTCTGCACCGTGTGAAGACACAGCTGGAAGTTAGCCACCTGCAAATCAGGAGGAGAGCTCGAACCAGATACTAAATCTGCCAGCACCTTGATCTTGAACTTCCCCACCTCCAGAACTGTGAGGAATATATGTTGTTCAAGGCACCCAAGGTATTGTGTTCTATTTTAGCAGCCGGAGCTGATGAAGTCAACTCGGATCACCTGTCGCTGAATGTCTTTTGTTGCATTTCTAGCTCTGTGAATGCACATCCAGAGCAAGGACGGATTTAACACAAAATGAGTTCATCTTGGAGTATTTTATAAATGTGTTTGTATCCATATTCTACATTCATTTCGCATGATTGCACCCCAAATAATTGCATCCGTCTCTCTGTATCTGGTTAGCAAAGGTGCCGTGGACCAGGCTGATGCTATTAACACCCAAGTCCATGCCATCTCAGTGGCGCAGCCAGAGCTGAGCCAAAGTGCTCATCTTGTCTTTAGACCACGGTCATCTTTATCTGCACTGGTTAACGAGACTCCAGCCCCAGGCTCTGACATGGTGCTGCATGCATTCCGAGCAGGCACAGAAAAACATAGAGATAGATTGAATTATTTGATTGAGGCAGCACCCCTCTCATTTGGAATGCTACCTTTTTCTCCTCTATGAAGTCATATAAATGACAATCTGCGACCCTTCCCATCGGAGCATGACTCATTGTTCATTTTCACCCCAAAGCAGCACGAGACTGATTTTTCTATTATCTTTTACTTTCCCTACACAGTGGGGAAATCCTCGTGTGAACCTCTGTGGAAAATACGAATTGAAACTCTGATTGGCGGCAGGTTAATTTTATTTTGTGGTGGTGTAAATTAATCTCTTCACATTCTGAAAGTCCTGTCCCCGTAGGATCTTCTTTTCTGGATACTTCAAAGAACAGATCCGAAGTCTGGGATAACTGTGAAGATTCAGCATTAAACACTGAAAAGTAATAGCTTTGGTTACATGCTATTAAAGAAAGGCTTTGAGGTTAAATGGGCTGTTTTTATTGTTTTATTTAGAATCAAAGAGTTTCAAAACATTAAGTATGTATTAGCATTTCAAACTTTGTCCTAGGTATGTATCTACAAAAAGAGTACATCTCTTTCATTTCCCTCTCTTAACACACCCTCACCCCCAATTTGGCTTCCTATTATTCATTCATTAAGTCATTGATTAATTTTCTCTTCCTTGGGAAAAAACACTTGATTCTTTTATACACTTCCCACCTCTCCACACTCAATGAATGTTAGGTGCTGAACCTGCCTTTCATTCTGTGGCATTCCAGTAGCTTCTGCACAAAACAGATTTTGTAAATTAAAAATTGTGTATTTATTCTTACATGTTTAAACTTCAGTCACCTTCCAAGTACTCTCCATTTGATGCCATGTACCTATTGAGATGTTTTTTCCCACTGCTCAAAACGGTTTTTCACCCTGTTGATTTTGATGCATTTTAGTGCTTCTGCCACTTTTTTGTTTTTCACTTCTTCTGCATCAGCAACAGGTTTCCCTTTGTGAACTTTTTCATCCGGGGAAAGAAAACAATAGTTGCTTAGGGTGAGATGGGGTGAATAGGGAGGGGGGCATGCCCCCTGGGGTCAGAACCTGCTGAACCCTCAAGGTGGTGTGGGCAGGCGCCACTGGCAAATCCCTCATCATGAAATTGGCGAACTCGTTGAGTCTCCGAGAAACAGTTACTGAAGCCAAATGCAGCCTCTCATAACAATGCCAGTTGGTACTGACTGATATAAATGGGTTCCTGGAACACTCCCCTAGCCTGTACTACAAGGGGGCTACCCTACTGAAGATGATTCTGGTTTTTGGGGGTCCCCCTCATACATCCTTATTAACAGACATCACACCAGTTGTTAATTGTTCACTTAACTCTCTCCTAATAGATGATGCCCTCTTTGAGAATAGAAATGAAAGCTTTAGAACTTTTATTATTTCCAGTGATAGATAGAATACTTGGTACTTAGTAAACTCAGAGCATACTAATGGAATAGATGGCACATACATGAAAGAATGAGTGAATAAATAATTTCTTTTAAGCTCCAGAATCATCATTCAAGATATATAACAGAGCTTAATGTTTTGAGATGAGAAATCTAAGTGTCAGAAAGCTTAACCCACAGTAAATAATACATTGCAATATACAAATAATAAATTGCAGGGAAAAAAATTAAAGTTCAGGGTTGTATTTATTATTTCAATTCTGATCCTACCTAGAGCTGCAAATTAAACTTGGGGAAAAATATAGTTGCGATTGTTGATTTTTAGACATAATTATCAAACCCAGCAAGGATAGCTGGCAAGATACTATTTTTTTTAGTAGTACGAGGTTTAATAACTAAGAAAACTCTGGAACAGCTGTCTCAGGAATAATGTTTCTATTGACATGAAGAAGTGATCTGAAAACTCGAGCCTCCTAAAAGCCATAGAAAACAACCCAGCCTTAAGAATATGCAGGTTTTGGTATATAAAAGAAGGCGTGGTCTTAAGTTGTCTTATCTATCAGTAACTTGAGTGTCACAGAACAATGTGGGAAGTGATGTTAGAATAGTTGGAGTTGAATACCAGTTCTGCTATATGAATTTGGGCATGCCTCTTAGTTTCTCAGATTTTTAGCATGAAGTGTCAGAATCCTACTTGCCCAGGTGACAAACGGGACTGAATGAGGCAACATTCGATGACAACTTCTAACACAATTCCTTGTGGGAGAGCCACTGGGCTGTTATCAACTTTCTTATCCCTGGTTGTGTGACTTGGGGAAACTTACAAAATTGATCTGACTCTTCGTTGATTCTCATCTGTGAAACAGAAAAAAGAAAGTAACCAGCAAATAGGGTTGTGAAAAGTAAATGAATTAATATAGGTGAAATTCTTAGAATGCCTAACGTAACCAGTGCTGGCAAAGTGGTACCTTGTTCTCCCTTCATCTCTGACAGGTTCTTCAACGAGAAAAATGGGGATTAACTATGTCTTTACAAAAGGCAATGTTCAGAATTAGAACTCCTTGACAATTATGTTCTAAAGCTTTACAAAAGTTTTTTTTTTTTTTTTTTCTTATTGTTACTATCACACCACAACACCTTGCTCTGTGGTTTGAAATGCTAGTTCTCTCCCTAGGGTGTGCTTTTCTTAAAAGAGTGAATAGACGGGTTACCACGTCTGGTAACCTCAGGGCTGGCGTTCTCTCTCCAGCTGTGACAGGGCAGAGCATGAGGAGGCCAGGCAGCGGCCTTTGACAGTCTGAAGGCCTCGCCTCTCACCTGCTCACAGAGGCGTGGGGCTCTGCCGTGTCCACGGGCGGACACGCTCCAGAAACTGCCCAGGGAACCTCTGAGAAGCTGACAACCCTCCCCGGGTCCCCAAACCCTTCCTGCCAAACCTGACAATGGCAGTGGAAATGAAAGGGAGATGACTAATAAATGCAGGGCAGCAGTCATAGAAGAGTAGGTGGATTTTTAAATGTTATTTATTTATGGGAAGCCATTCAATGTCTGAGGGAAGTACATTAGCTTGGAGCCAGGAAACCTGGACTCTAGCTTACACCTGCCAGTTGTAATTGTGTCCTGGGGGTGACCCGTGTGATGTTCCTGGACCCCCACCACCTCCCTTAATATGTAAAATGGGGAAAATGGCTTCCTCTAAAGTGAATGTTGTATATGGTAACAAATAAGATGACTTATTTCTTATTAATAATTGTTACATGTTATGTAATTGTGATATATTTGCTCATAGTATATATTGCACTTATAATATTTAATATTTCCTATCTATGTTTATATAATTATATATTTATTATTTGATTTAAGGTAATTAAATAATACCTGTTTTGACTCAGTCTTGGAAGTCAAGTTGTGTGTTCGCCTGAGTACCAGCTTCATGAAAGCAAGTTCTGAGTCTGATTGAATAAAATAATCATTATTATTGGTAATAATACATTATTATACATTATTTTAATATAAATTTATATATATATATATATTTAATGTATATATATTCCTTCATCCTCTCTGGTTTTGGTTTGGGCCTTGACTTTAGGCTGCATCTGTCCATGATGACCCTCCTCCCAAATGCTTAGATTATATAATTATAGGTAATGATATATGTTGAGTTGTACGTATTTAAGACAATTAAATAATATCTGCTGTGACTCAGTTTCATAAGTCAAGTTGTGTGTTCACCTGAGAACCAGGCGCAGGAGGGCGAGTTCTGAGCCTGACCGGTTCCCTCCCTCTGAAATGGGTAAATGGATGAATTGCAAGTACGCGACCGTCACACCACCCCTCAGCGAGGGTCCAGCAGGACCTGTGCTTGACAAACTTCACCAACAGCTCATTGTTAAACCTCCTCGGAACAGCTAACTATCAATA
The DNA here is from genome assembly GCA_004026585.1 of Noctilio leporinus. NCBI lineage: Eukaryota > Metazoa > Chordata > Mammalia > Chiroptera > Noctilionidae > Noctilio > Noctilio leporinus. The sequence continues at coordinate 163,418 of PVIW01000863.1, read as the reverse complement.
AAAAAGAAACATCATATTCCACTTTAGTTTTCAGATTTACTTCAGTTAATTCTCTGCAAAACCGCCAGCCCCGAGCAAACTGTGCACGTCTGTGGGCTCGTCACCAGACGCCATAGACCGGGGACTGACCAGGGCCGTCACTGGACGGGGTGCTGCTCCGGTGCGCGGTCCCCTCGGGCTTGCAGACGCCACCTTCTCTCTGTGTCCTCGCATCACTGCGCTGCTCTTCTTATAAAAGCGCTCGTCCCATCCTGAGGCCCCTACGGCCAAGGAGCTTGCTAGCTGCTAACGACTTCCCCAAACCCCACCCCAGACTCCATCGCCCCGGCGCTGAGGGCTCAGGTGCTCCACGCAGGCACCCGGGAGGACGCAACATCGGGGACCGCGCTGCCGCTCTCCCTGGGTTGTCCAGGCCGCCGGGCAAGTGCCGCGGGAAGGGGGCGAACCTGGAACTCAAGGAAACCCTTCCAATCTCAAATTCTACACTCCCGTCCAGGAAGCACTTTTGGCATCTCCCTCCTAAGTTTCCGTTACCTCAAATCCTAGTTTTAGTATTCCCTCCTGGCCCTCTTCCAACGAAATTAGATCACTTTTCCGTCACTGGGGGTCATGTTTCCCCTCAGAGACTATGTGGCAACGCCTGGAGGCACCTTGGCCGGTCACAACTCAGGGTAGGTGCTGAAGGCCAGGCTTTGCTGAGCATCCTGGCTCCCCACCAGCAAGAACCACCTAGCCCCAAGTATCAATCCTGCCACGTAGAGAACCCTGACCTTGATGTATGAGGGTTCACCTCACATCCTGGTTTCTGGAGGTTACAGAATTTCTGACCACCTCCCGTGATCCTCAGCCACTGCCCAGTATTAGTGAAGCCCCCAGTCCATGCTCTGACGTCAACTGTGGTGTTTCACCCTTTAAGCCAGTGCAGAAAATATTTCTTCTTCAAAGTCCTGTCTATAAATGTCAGGGGTCAGGGCAGCTGTCTCTACACTGTCTCCAGACTTTGGATGCCTTAGTTGAAAAAATAAAGAGAGAGAGAGAGGGAAGGAGAGAAAACTGAGAATATGAATAGGAGGGGAGTAATATTTTAAAAAGGATAAAAAAATGAAAATAAAGAAGAGAATGTGAAAGAAAGTATAGATCCAGGAACCAATGGCTCTAAGTTTTGCCCCACCCATTACCACACTAGCCTTGTTACCATGGGTAAAGTGTTACATCTCCATAAACCTGAGTTTCCCCATTTGTAAAGTGAGATTAATTACATAAACCTAATAGCATTTAGTATTTACAAAAGATAATATGGATATAAATATAGCAGACTAGTTAAAAGAGTAGTAACAATAGTTATTAATAGTAATAAGTTAATACTATATAATTATGTATACTTATAATATTTAATATTTCACATATATATTTACATAATTACATATTTATTATTCTGTTTAATATAATTATTGTATAATAATAGACTAAAAGCAACATGGGGTTGTGGGGCTGGTTAGGGGAATGGAGGGACTGAGCAAAAAAGAAAAAGAGGAAAACTCATAGACACAGACAACAGTGTGGTGATTGTCAGAGGAAGTGGGGGAGGGGGGTAAAGGGGGGGAACATGTGATGGACGGAGACTTGACTTGAGGTGGTAAACACACAATACAATGTACAGGTGATGTGTGGTAGAATTGTGCACCTGAAACCTGTATAATCCGGTTAACCAATGTTACCCCAATACAGTCAATAAAAAGGAAAAAATTAATAGAAGAAAAAAAAATAGAAGAAAAAAAATAGTGAAGACAACAGTTAATGACAGTAATACGAGCTAATAGTCACTTACTGGGCAATAATGTGACAGTCTCCTCACGTTAGCGATAGACCAGCTGGGGCTTAGAAAGGTTAGCGAGCTGGCTAAGGTCCCATTGCCAGTCAAGGTCAATAACATTGGTGCACAGGTTCACGTCTGTTTACTCAGGAGCACACCCTCTCTGCACCCATTTGTGCTCAGTGTTTCATAGATGATATCTGAGAAACAGTGGACTTGATCAAATGGTCCAGTTGGAAGGTGTCGAGACCAGGAAATCGTCAGGGAGTGGCGGGTGTGAAGGGCTGAGGCCACAAGGCCAAGGGGAGTGGCTGGTGCAGGCGAGGGCATGAGGACGGTTATTACGTGACACTGGCTGCTTGGCCAGGGCCGGGGGTTGGGTGAGGGAGGTGACCTGTTTTGGATAAAGGGAGCATGTCCGCCCAGAAGGTTTCACAAGGACGCACCTGAATGTCCTGGTGAGTTAAACAGCGTCTGCTGAAAAGGTACACAGCAGCGAGACACCCAAAGCTGTGCACCGTGTAAATGCTCCATCCGCTCCTCTGCACAGAGCGTTCTGTGTGACCAGCTCGTTACAGGACATCCAAGGTTATCGCCCACCCTTCTCTCTCATCTTCAGAAAATGCTGTCTGAGGTGGGGTCCCAGGTCGCTGGTTAATTAACCATCTAAGGGAAAACACTCCTAACAGGGCCAGCAGATTCCCTTTGAACCACGAGACCATTGTTCCCTCCCCACCAGGTACAGCTGGCCTAGAAAGAGGCCGCATTGTACCAACGCTGGGCCTATTTATGAAGCAACCTATTTTCTGCTCCAGGTCAGCCAACAATGGACGAGCTGGCCCAGAAACAGTGCTGCTGCCTCTGCTGGGAAGGGAGTTAAGTCATCAGTGGAGTCCTTCTGACAAAAGGAAAAGGCAGCTGTGTGAAGCGGGTGGGATTCAAGGGCAGGGGCGCGCACAGGCTGAGGAGTGCCACTGTCCTACTTATTGCGTCCCGGTGGGGTTGTCGGTCTTGTCTGTCCTCCAAGAGGTCAGCCCGCACTCAGCCGCCCAGCTCACGCTCAGTGCTCAGCGTTGGCGGCTTACAGACTTGTGGAATTGTGCCAAGGCATGAGCTGTGAAGACGAGGAACATTCCTGGAACCACATCATTAATCCTTCACCCTCTCTGAACTGGGCTTGGTCCTTGACTCAGGGCTGCATCTGTCCATGAGGGCACCACCCCACTAGCCATCCACTGTCGCGCTCTCTTGTCATCTAGAGTTTGGCTTGTCCACCTCCATCCTTTTCCACTGTTGACCATCCTCACTTCCCCCATATTAGACTATCTTTGGGACCCAATTCTCTGCTGGGAAGTAATTAAGAGAGGGAACCGTTAGGTCGTGACTATTTGTACAGGTTGATAATGACAGAGGAACTTTTGTGCAGATGCCAATCAAAACTTTTCATGTATGAAGACATCTGAAAAGTTGTTTTCAATCTTTCTGCTGATGTCAAAGCCTACCATAGAGGCAAACCCACCAAGTAGTTGCCTGGCCTGAGTCTGAACACTTCTAGGGATGAGAAAACCATAGAGGAAGTGTTTTTAAATCAAGAATTTCACATTGCACCAGGTCTGGTTCTTAACACTGTGCGATCTTAGCTGGGCGAGGAAGGGTGTGTTATTAAAGCCACTTGCCCCTGTGAGCAAGTGGAGCTTACCTCTGCTGAGGAAATCGGAACCAGTGTTACTCAGACACTTCCAAGTTATCCGAAGAAGGGGGTGGGCAATGTGTGTGGAGCTGGCGTACATATCACCCACCCCTTGTTCAGGGCTCACAGGTAGCTGCCTGGTGGGCATCCCTTCCCTTGCCCACTGCCTGCCCCTGGGGGAAAGCCTTGGGCGAGGATAGGAAGGTGCTCACCTTGGAAACGGGGCTAGTGTGCCCCTAAATGGTCAGGCCAGGGGTTATGGGCTGGCGGCAGTGCCATTGGCCACAAATCCTCAACATCAATGAGCAGAAAGAAAAAGCTTGTATTGATCCCTGATACAAAATAGACCTGTGCCAGTGCTTTATATACTGTCTCCTGCAACTTGATCTTCACAATAATTCTCAGAAGGTGTCATCAGTAGTCCCTGGGTAACTCTCAGATTTCCAGAGCTCTTCACATTCCTTGATGCCACCACACAGTGAGGGCAAGGCGGGCGAAGGGTTCATTTGAAAGGACCCCAAGCCCCTGATTCTCCCACATTCCCAGGACTTCAAACACTAGCTCCTCTCCCATTCTCACAGAAACCGTTTCTGACCCCGCAGACTGAAAAGTGACGGAGGGCATTTAGACAGAGAGAAGAGATGGCCAGTTCGCAGGAGGCTGGAAGGGGGCTTTGGAATACGGCACTTCCCACCTGGCCTGGAAAGGGGAGGCACTAGCTCTTTAATAAAATGCATAGGTGGCACGATGACACTAGTCAGGACAGAAAGACCAGGCTGCACACATCCAGTTGCAGGGAAGAGACACAGCTGACTCCTACTCTGACCCATCAGCACCCACGGAAGGGTTAACCAAAAGCAGGAAGGCTGTGTTTTGAGAAGGGAAGCTGGGAGCAGGACAAGGAGCTGCAAAATGATTCTTAGCTCTCAGCCCAGGAGCAAATTAACCGAAAGCCCCAGAGAAGAGGAGCTGAAAGAGCGAAGCAGAAAATCACTTGACAGGCGCTTCTGAGCTACACGCTGTCAAAAAATGCCAGAGCTGTTTTCAGCTTCACGATGAATGTGGTGACATTTTATCAATGAGGGAGGAAGTGATAGGTCCTTCCTCCAAGGAGGCTGGGAATGAATCCCATGCCCTAACATTTCCCACCCCTTAAACTCCAAGAGGTATGAGCTCTAACAAAACACCACCACCAGCAGCAACAACAATAACAAAGATCCCAGGAAGAAAGAGAGTGTGGGATGGGTCTCTATGCAGAGACCTTCCTCTATTTCAGGTGCTTGCGTTCCCAAGGAATGTTCACATATAGCGTGGGAACTGTATGCTCGCACTTTCTCTCTTTAACCAAGGAGGATGGGGCTTGGGGAAAGGAGGAGGAACTTACAGAGTTGAAGCAATGTGCCCCAAAGCCACACTACCCAGCGCAGCCTCCTTCCCCTGCTCCCAAACTCGACGGCCTGTCAGCCCTAACTCTTGTTTCTACAAAATAAGTGGGTTGGAACAATCCAGTATCCGCACAGAACAGTTTCCTAACTTTATTGAGATCTACGTGACAACTAGAAATTGTATATATTTAAGGTGTACAATGAGATTCTTTGGATATAGGGATATACACTGTATATATGGTGAAATGATTACTCTATTGGTGCAATGAATATTCTATCACCTCTCAGAGCTAGGTACCTTGTGCGTGTGCATGGTGGGAACACTTAACACGTTGTTGACCTGTCACGGAAAAACTCATGTTTTCACTCCCCACCGTTGTTGACTGATAACGAGTTAACTCCTGCCTGTACTTGCATAAGCTTTTGCTATAAACTTCCCAGGCAACAATGTGTTAACATCTTTATGTTTAGATTTCAAGAATACAATAGACATTATGCTGTATGTCATATGTTCGGAACTTAGTCATTCCGCATAACTGATAGTTTGGACCCTTTGACCAACAGCTCCATGTTTTCCCCACCCTTCCACCCTCGGCAAGCACCATTTTATTCTCTGCTTTTATGGGTTGGACTTTTTTAGATTCCATGCATCATGCAGCGTTTATCTGTTTGTGTCTGGCTTATTTTTCACAACTTAATAATAATAAAAAAAAAAAAAAAACAATTCAATTAAACCTACGTCAACAAGCTGGGCAAACATTTCTGTAAAGAAAACCTACAGGTCGCCAACAGGTACAGAAAGATGCTCAACACCACCAAGGGTCAGAGAAAAGCCAGTGTAAACCACAGTGAGATCACCTACTACAGAACTTCATTGCATTTACCAGGTTACATCAAGGCTTTCCTAAGTGAAATGACAATGGAAGCCTAGGTGGCCTACCTGCTCTGTTAACTTCTTACCCCCAAAGCTGAACCTTCCATGAACGTGTGTGCTCCAGGGAACATTGGAAATATCGTCTTCTAGTTGATCTTCAAAAGTCCTGCCAAGCCTTAAATATTAGAGTTTAGTCCTCCCTGCTGTTAAATCTTTTACAAATACATTCTTGAGTTTGAACAACAGAAAATTGTCGTAAAAATGATTCATTTGAGGGGCTGGAACCCCATGTTCCCTCTGATTCCTAATCAGTTTCCTGGGGAAGTAGAGTGCTTATTCAGGCTCATAGCCCCCCAGTGGTTACAGTCTCCCTCGTCACTCGCCACAGTGAAATAATTTTAGGCCATCAACAAATAAAAGCTAATTGGAAAAATGCAAGGAGCGGAATTACTGAACCAAGTCCCGGTTTCTTTCAAATGAATTGGAGAATGTAAGCAATTGCTAAAAATCTCTGAGTCCCTTGAAAATTCATTCAGCATGGACAAGGGTAAAAAATGGAAGGAAGGAAGAAAGGAAGGAAGGAAGGAAGGAAGGAAGGAGGGAAGGAAGGAGGGAAAGAAGGAGGGAAGGAAGGAGGGAAGGAAGGAGGGAAGGAAGGAGGGAGAGAAGGAAGGAGAGAAGGAAGGAAGGAAGAAGGGAAGGAAGGAAGAAAGGAGGGAAGGAAGGAAGGAAGAGAGAGAGACCCTTGAAACAAACCTGGGTGATATTTTAGTGGAGTGATTGACTCATTTTGGCTGCCTAACCAGCCAACCTCAGTTTAGTCACCTCAAGTCTGGGAAGCCCCTCACTGTGGGGTGAGCCAGGAAGGTGGGTCACTCTAAATGTAAGACCCGCATTGCATGGCATGCTCTATTGCACTTCCTATCTGGCTGGCACCAGCAACTCAGAAACTGTTTTCAAGCACCATGCCAGGGGGCTCCTGTTACTGTACTCAGGAAATCAGTGCACCCTGGCCTGTTCCATTTCCAATCTGTTCCAGAGGGAGGTGCTGGTAAAAACAGACCAGGCTTTTAGCTGACATCTAGCCAATGTCACAAAGTTTCAGATTGGGGGTGAGATTTAAGATGATCTTTTTTCTTATTTCTAGCATGTTTTCATGAAGACGTGAGCTGCTTGCTGTTTGTACTTGGCAGCAGCATGAGAGCTGGCTTCCTTGCAAGATTTCTATTACATACAAGTGGGAACCCCCAAAAGATGGAATTGTGTTCTGGAGGGCAGAACCCCTTATAGTGCAGGCTTTCACCGTTGGCTGAGTGTTCCAGGAACCCATCGCATCAGTTTCCAGGTGCTGCTGTAGTGAGAGGCTGAGTTTGACTTCTGTGAATTAATTTTTGAAGACTTTTCCAATGCATTTGCCCATTTCACGAAGGGTGGTTTATGAGCCCACCGCCCACACTGTGCTGACTGGTCAGCAGCTTTTGATAAAAATGGTATAATCCCCATGCCCCACCCTCCTTATTCACCTGATCGCACCTCCAACAACTTTTCTTGTGTTTCCCCAGGCTAAAAGAGCCCTCAAAAGGAAATGTTTTGCTGATGTGGAAGAGGTGAACCAAACCAACAACAAAAAATAGCGGAAGCACTAAAAGGCATCAAAACCGATGAGTTCAAAAACTATCTTGAGCAATGGAGAAAAACATCTAGATAGGTGGATTGCACCAAGTGGAGAACACTTTGAAGGGGGCTGAAGTTTAGACATGCAAGAACAAACACACAATTTGTTATAAATAAATTCCCTTTTGGGTCCCCCTTTGTATAATTCAGTCATTGGTGTGTTTGTTGTTGTTTATCAATGGGATGTTCTGATTCAGCCTTTAGTCTTGGTTAAAATGTTCCCAGTTTCCTGTGAATTTCTTTCTCACAGAGACCCCTCCCAAAATAGAATGCCAAATGAACTTCAAAATAAAAGGAATTGGATTTTTATTAAATGAACGCTCATAATCACAAATATTAGTAATTCATTTTTTGCAATTTTTCTAAAGCAGGTTTTATACATTTAATTGTTGTCCACCCAATGAGTAGTTTCATATGTCAATTATTTTATATTTTAATTATAAGGTAATTTAAAATGTTATTTGAATTTTTAAGTTCATTTCAAAATTGTCTTTTTGCAAGAACCTTATCTAAGATAGTCCTTTAACTAAAAAAATGTGTACAATAGAACACAAAAACAAATACTAGTTTTGTTTTGTTTTTTAACACCAATGACCTAATGTGACAAATAATCTATAAAGTTAAGGAAGTCCCCAAACTGAACTTTATGATGAGCACACATATGTGAGATCAGAGGTCAATGTGACTTGAATTGGTTGTTCTTTTGTGGCTATGCCTGCCTTCAATAGTTAAGAGCACTCATCTGATAAATATTTTAATAGGAGGGGACACCTAGAGGTCTAAATGATGTCATCTGAGAAACCTGAGAAAGAAAGGACTGACCATGTAAAGTGCCACTCCCATGTGATTCCAAGTGGTATCAAAGTCCCACCATTAGAGATTCACTATTTGAACTTTCAGTTTGACAGTGGTAGATTGAGATTTCTCTACACATCAGTAATCTAGTAATTTACTAAATTATCTCTGTCTTCTATAAGCTCAAATGTAGCCATGACCCCTCTTTTGGAATCCAACCCCACCATCAACAGCCATACTCTGGAGACCAGTTTCCACAGCCACTCCCTTACACTTCTAACAAAGCTTTGCTTTGTGAAGAGACATGGTGCTTTTCAAGTACAGCTCTCCCTTGCTTGGCAAGTAAGACCATCAGCCTCTATTTCCTTCCTCCCTTCCTTTGCATTCCTGACAAATACACTGAAACAAAGAAAATAAAGGCAAGATTCAAAAGAAGAAAAATTTCCTAAGCCAAAAAAGCAATGAATCTGCAAATTAGAAAATTTGCATTGTATCATGAAATAAATATTAAAATATCTGAATCTAGAGAAAGTCCTGAACTTCAAAAGAAAATGTCAAAAATTGTTACTTAACAACAACAAAGACAAATCTCACCAGTTTTATACTTTTCTTTAAGAGAAAGATGCCAAAAAATAATTGAAATGTGAATTTAAGGAATGATGAATGTTACCTAAGACTTAATGCCTTAGATTTTCATTCGTGTATGTAACATATAGAACAAAGTCATTTAAGGTAGGCAATTTATAAAAATTATACCACTCTTCCAAAGGAGCTGACTCTACCTACTGGAAGAATATCTAATAATGTTAGGAAAGAATACAAGTAAAGACCTTGAGAATGTAAACAGAACTATACACTAGGGTGAGGAATGACAGTCAAAATCACTCAGAGCTATTGTGTGTGCTGCATCAACAGTTCCAGGACAACCAAGTCACACAGGCTCAGGTGCCTGGCCAAATGGTGCCTCTAGAAGTCATGCCATGTGCTGCCTCTACTTATAATGACACCTAAATAATTGTTATAGAGTTAAAAAAATATGCAAAGGTCATTTCTTCTTGGAAGATGAAATACGTAAGAGAACATAGTAATGGTCACTGGAAAGACTATCAAGTGTAAAATCCAAGATAAGATTTTATCAATAAACAAAAGAGAAACAGGGAGGAGATGTAAGGAAAATATGGAAATTGCCCCATTTTACAGTAAGAAGTCAATATAGTTTCTTTGGGGAAGCAGTCCAGTTTTTAAAAACTAATTTTCATAAACATATAACTATTTGAAGACATTAGAAATTAGAGGGGTTGGGAATGCTGACTGGTGCAGCCACTATTTTAAATAGCATAAAATTTCCTCAGAAAACTAAAATTGAAGCTGCTTTTTGATCCAGCAATTCCACTGTTAGGGCTATACTTGAAGAACACTGAAACACCAATTCAAAAGAACCTATGCACTCCTATGTTCATAGCACCACTATTTATAATAGCCAAGTGCTGGAAACAGCCTAAGTGCCCATCAGTGGATCAAAAAACTGGTACATTTACACAATGGGGTACACCAAGCAGAAAGAAGAAACTTACCTTTTGTGACAGCATGGATGGAACTGGAGAGCATTATGCTTGGTGAAATAAGCCAGGCAGTGAAAGACAAATATCATATGATCTCACCAAAAACAAGCAAAATAGAGCCAGAGGCATGGAAACAAGGAACTGGACTGACAGTGACCAGAGGGGAGGTGGGAGGGGGAGAAGGGAGGAAAGAAGGGGAAGGGTTTAGTCAAGGAACTAGTATAAGTGACCCATGGACATGGACAGCAGGGTGGGGACTGACTGTGGGAGAGGGAATAGGGTGGGTGGGGCAGGGGATAGCAACAGGGAAAAATGGGATAACTGTAATAGAACAGAACAACCATTTAAAAGTCAATTATAGGGAATTATGACTAAGGAATCTGAAAAACAGTAAGTTCATCAACTAACAATGATCAATATTAAGAGTGTGTGTCTTAAAATCACATCACATCAGATCTCCCACTGCACTCTGAATAAAGATCTAAGTGACTGAAGAGGCCCTTCAAGTTTCACTAAGATCTGGCCTCAATCCACCTGACAGCTCCCTACCTGAGCTCTTATACATGTTGCCTGCACTTTGGGGACCCTGAATAGCTTGAGTTTTCTCTATGTCACAACTCTTTTCTGCACTTTGTTAATGTTTTTTGTTGTGTTCCTGTGAGTCTTTCCTCCCTCATTTCTCTATCCCTTGACTTTCTTATGCTGGTCTTTCTGTTTTTTCTCTGAAATGACCTGCCCACAGATTTCCTAGGAACCCTCAGACTGGGCTACCTGTCTCTATTTCTGCATATCATCTATCACTGCACTGAGCTTATGGGGTGATCATGATCTGTTGATGGTTTATGAAACTGTTGAGAAAAAATATTTTATTTTTCTCGGTGACTTCACAGTTCTGGAGAAGTGAAAAAACTTTCAAAAGTGGCCTCCAGCTGGTCAGCTGACTATTATTCTGAGAAGCACCCCAAGAAGCCTAGTCAAAAAACTGCATGTTTGGAGTTTGTTTTTTAAAATATTCAAATGATACTCATTTGGGTCAGAATGCACTTATTTTGCATTAGAAATAGTCAAGAGCAAGTGAAATCTTAAGTCAAACCACTGATGACTAAAATTATTTTTTGCTCTTACTTTGAGTAAAGGTCAAGTTTTGTTCCAAAAAAAGTAGGACTGTAGACATTCTAGTTTCTATATTTCCCTGTGTCCTAGCTATTATGAAATCCTTTCCCCAGTGCTTTCAAGTTCTCACCTTTTTATTCCAGCAGGATTTCCTGAATCCCAAACAAATAAACAGGTCAAGCTTTCATGTGACTGGTGGTATTTGAGATAACCAACCAGGCTCCAGAGAATCCCTGTGAATCTTAGCTCTTAGTTGCCAAGGTTTGCTAAGAGCTAATGAGAGCAGTGGGTAGAGAGAGCCTCAGCATGCTTGTGAAATTATGGGTGAATAATTAAGCTATCATAAGTAAAACAAATTCCAAAACCCCTTTAATTTTATTAAAAACATCGGAAGAAAAAAAATGGAATAAAAATGAACTGATAAGGAAAGAGATGTCAAAGAAATATATATGATGTAGGTAGGCTCCAGGAAGTGGTCAGGGGCCTGGGTACCAGCAACTTGGTGGACTTAGTATACTCTGTAGGTTTGGGGAAGAAGAGGAGAGTTTCAGAGAAGTGCAGGCGGAAGGCACAATTCCATGACGGAAGGAGGGCGGGACATTATTTATGAGTGTTCATTGTGTGGACATGTCCAGGTGCTGTCTAGGAATTTTCTCTGGGAGGGGGAGCATACTAGTCTCTTCAGATATGAGGAGACTGAGGCTCTGAACATACGTTACCGGCTGGGTAATGGCCAGAACGTTGTAGAGCCTTGACTGGAAACCTGCCGCATGGCCTGTGCTCTTAACCACAACGTACATGAACTTGGGTGTTTTGGGAAGAGTGGAGGAAAAGGTAGTTGGATATAAAAAAGATGAATTTGAAGGGAAAAACAGGGAAGAAAATTTCCCCATTAAAATCTACATCGAACTGGACGCAGTACCAATTTTTCTGTTGATCCCTTCCTTTCAAAAATTACAAAGAGGAACTGGGTTCTGTTGAAATTAACCATAAGTTATCGAGAAAGAAAAGAACATGCATTTTTATGTTATAAGTCAATGTCAAAAAAATGTATGCATGCTTGTGTTGTAGACGAACATCTCCTGCATGCAAACTGGCTTATTCTTTTGTGGGCCCTAAGAGCAGGTGTGTTCTGCATTCTAGGGAGGGGTGAGTGACTATCTCCAAAGTGTTCCCTGGTGCCCAGAAGAGCAGGTACAGGCCCCAACATGAACCCAGCACCGGGGCGAGATGGGGAGTGCGCCTGTCTCCCAGGTTAAACAGCACTGGGAGGAATCATTCCCCCAGGCAGACTCATTTTGCTCTCCTTTTATTTCTCCTTCATTATTGATCATAATAATGATCATGGTAATGTGAAGAGCTCTGAAATTTTGCCCTGGAGACACTGAGATGGCCTGAAATACGGGCGAGATTTTGTGCCTTGTACCTGCCTGGAGCAGACGTGGAAACTCTCCAAGAGAAACACAATCTCCGTGGGAAAAGTTTGTAAAGCGAGGTGTACCCTTGTTCAAGTCCCACAAAGGCACAAATAGGAGGTTTTGACAAATATGCGATCGTAAAACTTCCTACAAAAGATCCTGAAGCTTCCACTACTTTCTATTCTCCCCTCTCTGTTTCCCCTCAAGTCTCTGTGTTTCTGTCTGTCTGTCTGTCTCTCTGGCTCACACATGTACCTCTCTTTCAAAACCTCTGCTGCCACCCCGGGCCTTACCTGGAGACAAGAAGAATTGTATGGGTATGGGGAAGACTTTCGAGTCTAACCATTCACATGCAAGTCTCAGCTATGCAATCCCTACCTGGGGATCTTGGGCATAGTCATTAAGAGCCCTGTGCTGTGTGCCTTGGTGCTGCCATCTCTGAAATGGGACTAATAAAGATACCTTTTCATTGGCTATGAACATTAGCTAATTTAATGCAGGTGATGTACAGGAAACAGAGCCTGGTATATAGCAAACATATAATAACTACAAGCAACCTTAGTGCTACTCGATCAATAAAACATGTTTCCCACTCACTTTTTATCATTAATAGATCATGCATATCAGTTTCTTATATTTTCTGTCTTTTTTTCCTACAACAAAAATCTGTCCAATACTTTTGAAGGTGCTATGAATTAAATGAAGTAGTTTCTGATCCCTATTAACATTCACAACATCTGTCTCTCTCTCTTCTAATTGATTAATGCCCTTTGATGACTAGAAAATTCAGAAAAATAAAAAGTCACTCAATCTCAAACCAAAATATCCACACCAATCTGGAGGTCTAAATAGGAAAAGAGAAATGAATGTAGGTATTTACAGTGAGGAACACATGCAGTGCATTCACTACATAAACAATGGAAGAGGTGAGGAATTCAACTGGGAGTGAGTGGTAAGGAACCCCAAAGGTTAGCACATGGGGGCTGGAGGGGCCCAGGGGCTGGAGTCGTCCAGCGGAGCCGGGCCCATGGTGAGCCTGCCCACTGGAAGCGAGAGGTGGTAGCTCTACTGGTGCAATGTCAACTAAGTTGGGGGAAGTTGGTTAGGAGCGAGAATATGCAGCCCTCTTCTTGTGCTCCCCCACCTCCAGTTTGGGCATGGTGAGCCCACTGGTGGAACTTAGCTGGAGGCATACAGATGTATAAGTCCGGCAAGATCCCCCCTGCTGTAGTTTCCCTACAGCAAGGTGTGGACCGGAGAGGAAGGAGGCCCAGGGCAGGTGTGTGGCCTCTCCACTTGGTGGCTCATCTTCCAAAATTCGATCATCCTTATTAGGGAGTGTTTGTGTTAAAATTGAGGCATAACGTGCATTTAGTAAAATGCAGAGACTGGGAGGGTTCAGGTTGATGGCTTTCACAGGTATGCACACCTATACGCCCACTGTCTAGGTCAAGGAATGAACCGTGTCCAGTATCCCAATCTTTTATTTTATTTTATTTTTATTTATTTACTTTTAGATCAAAACATTTACTTTATTTTTTAAAGACTTTATTCATTATTTTTAGAGAGGGGAAGGGAGGAAGGCACAGGGGGAGAGAAACGTCAATGTATGGTTGCCTTTCACCTGCCTCCAGCTATGGACCTGGCTGGAGACCTGATTTGCAACCTGGTTCTGTGCCCTGGCTGGGAATTGAACCAGAGCCACTCAGGTTTGCAGGCCGGTGCTCAATCCACTGAGCCATACCAGCCAGGGCTCAACATCCCAATCTTTAAAATTTATCTGTTTATTCCATTTATCCATAGATCTTTTTCATTGCTGTGTAGTATCCCACTGTATGAGTAGAATGTAACCGTTTTTACATTCTCTCTTTGATAGAAATTTGTATCGATCTGGGTTTTTAGCTATTATGAATAAAGCTTCCATGACAATTTTTGTACATACATTTTGGTGGGTGTCTCCAGTTGGAATGTTTTAGGTTGGCTCAGAAGCAAACACGGAGATAAAGATGATCATACAGGAAGTTCATTAGAAAAAGAAAAAATAAACTGGAAAAGTGTGAAGTCTTGATATTAGCTCTTCCAAAAGTGTTTGTTAGAGCCCACCAGCAAAATTATCCAGGCCTGGAGTATTTTTCATGAGAAGGTTTTAATTAATATCTCAATTTCTTAATAGATATAATGCTACTGGTATTTTCTACTTATTTCTCCATCAGTTTTTAGTAACTATATTTTTAAATAAATTTGTTCCATTTCTCTAAATATCCAAGTACATTACCATGTAATTCATTATAATATTGTCTCATAATAATTTTAATATCTGTGCAACTTGTATGATGTCAGTTTTTAGTCCTGATATTGGTGATTTATGGTCTCTCTTATTTTTCTGGATGGATCTTGCTCAGGGTTTATCAATGTTACTTTTCTCTTTCAAGGCATACTTTGAAAAAGTTTCTGAATTCTAATAAATAATATTTAAAGCCGAAATGCATAAAAAGTAACATTATCACATGATTTGGAAATATGGGTGAGTCATATAAAAACTGCTAAAATATTAAAAGGAATTGAAGGGTCAGAAGATTGCTTTTATTCTTACTATAAGTAATCAAAGTGCTTTATATTTTCAAAGTATATATTTGCATCATTTTGAAATAATTAAAATTCAATTAAAATGGATGATAACTGTACCATCCTTATAGGATGTTGTGAGAATTAAATAAGATAAAACATGTATAGTGCTTAGCATAATATAGACATTTAACAAATGATAGCCATTTTCAATGCTGTTTTTTACACAAACATCATTATAAAAACATTAATGCGACTCTAAATATAATGAGAAAAATTCTACCTTCCAAACACATTATATGGTGTTCATTTGTCTTTGTTCTCTTTCAATTTTCATTTCTACACGCACATAATTTTGCATAGCAAGAATAATAATGTACACATATGTTTGTATTTTAAACATCATGTTAACTAAATTTTTTGTGTTTCAGTAGCTATTTAATCAGTGCTTCATATCTCATTTGGTCATTATGCTACAATTCACTTATAATTGAGTTATTGTTGGATGCTGTTGTAGTGTTTTTGGCTGTTATAAATGATGCTACAATAACACCTTTAAATATACAGTTCTTTCAGCTTTTGGATAATTTTCTTCATTTAAATTCTTGGACGTGGAACTGTTATTTAAAGGCGTAGGACTGCATACATTTTTCTGGTAATGTGCTTCCCAGAACACCTTTGACAACTTACACCACCCGCAATCTTCATCAGCTCAGGCGGCTACAGGTGGCGTGCACAGGCTGGGTGATTTAAATAGTAGATATTTATTTCTTACTGTTCTGTTTTTTTAAATTTAATTTTATTGTTGTTGTATTATATCCATCCCCTTTTTACTCCCTTCTGTCCCCTTCCCCACCCCTCCCCACTCCCCCACAAAGTCAATCCCACTTGTTGTCCATGAATTTCTTACTGTTCTGGAGGCTGGAAACCCAAGGTCAAGGTGTAAGCATAGCAAGGTTCTTGGTGAGGGCTGCCTCCTGGCTGGTTCCCACGTGGTGGGGTCACCCAGAACCAACTCAAAGTGATTCTAGCCTGTTGACCAGGTACTGAGCTGCTTTTCAGAGACACAGACCAAAGCTGAAAGTCATGCAGCCAATGCGTGTGCAGAGGAGAGAGCCCTGACCTCCAGCTGCCCCAGCACCAAAGCGTTGCCACTGCCGCCCCCCACCCCCTCAAAAAGAATACATGGAACCTAAGGGTCCAGACGCCACTGGAACTTGAGTGCTGGGGCTCTTTCAGAAGTGAAGGGTCCCTTTCCAGAAAGGTCCCTCTGACATTCATCACCATGAAGGGCCAGGCTTCGGAGCCCTCCACCTAAACCCTTCAAAACTTGCCCTCAACCTTGAATTGGAGAACTTGGGTTTTTCCAGCAAAAGCTGTACCATAAATGTCACTTCTCGTCACTGCACCCTAGTGTTCGTGTAATTGACCATCTGCAGAGCTGGGTGGACAAACTCTTTGCTCAGTTACAGTAAAAGAGAGCGAGCTCTTCTTTCCTCATAAAGGCACTACTTTTTTTCATGAGGACCTGATCCTCATAGTTTACTCCCTCTCCCTCCTAATACTATCACACTGGGGGTTTGGACTTCAACATACACATTTTGGGGATCCAAACACATGATCCATTGCAGGGAGATTCCAACGTGAAAGAATTGCCAATAAGGGAGCAGTTTTTTTCTCCTTTATTTTCCAGCACACCCATTTTGGCTTGAAGATGGGTCTTTCAGTCTATCTTGATATCGCCTAGCCCTTGGTTTATTTCATCCTGCCATCTGACTGTGTTGTTATTCCATGATTCCTTCTCTCTGGATTGTCATTCTCATCTTTCCACGCATTTAATGTCACCTCCTCGATCAAGTCTTGCCTGACCAGCAGCACCTCAGCAGCTTCTGCTGTTGCACGTGTCAACCCCCATGATAGCTTTTAGGTAAAGCTTTTTCATCTCTTTCTATGTTGTGTTTTTAATTAAATGTATCAGGGAGACATTGGTTAATAAAATTATATAGGTTTTAAGTGTATACTTTTATAATATATCATCTGTATATTGCATTGTGTTTACCATTCAAAGTCCAATTTCCTTCCATCCTGATATACTTGAACCTCTTTGTTGTATTTTGATGATTGTCTTAACTAGGGGAAGTATCTCTAATGGAGCTTGTTATATTATTCTTATAACTCACAATAAATGCATATGGATTTATTAAAATGAATAACACCATTTTATTTATCTTGCTGGTCTATTTTAAAAGAATGCGTATTAAATATATATGCAGATGTGCATCTGTGTGACAATTTTTTCTGTAAGTAAAGGAGCTGAAAGAGAAGTTTCTAAGACATTGTATTTCAGTTCAGCTCATTTCCATGGAGGATGACAAAAAGTCAATTTTAATTCAACATGGATCAATGCTCTGCAGATCTAATTTTAGTCATTCCCGAGTTTTACGCTTTGGACCCGAAACGGCGAATTCTAGTTTCCTGACATTCCTGTTCCCTCAGCATTGTCTTCCCCTGCTTCAGCCAGTTTCTGCAAAGCGGTGTGTCTGACTCAGGGGCACTCAGGCTCTGCTGTGTGACAGGCTGTCTGTGTTCAACTGCTTCTCTTTATCTCAGGCTGATTTTCCAGCTTTGGGAAGGATGAAACCAATTTCTTACCTGGGAACTTCAGCCTGAGTTCATTCTCTCCTCTTCTGTTTCCACTATCTCAACACCTCCTCTCTGCCATCTCTTCCAGGGCATTTTCCAGTTTCACAGGGCAATCAATGCTTCAGCTTCCTCCAGAGAAGCAAGATTGGGTAATGAGAAGAAGCTGGCCCAGAAAAAACAAAACAACACCTAAAATGAGAAATCTAGCCCCCAGCTAGTCTCAATGCGAATGCAAATAATGTGCAGGAGACCTTCGGCCCCTTTGGGTTCTAGGCTTGAGCCTGCGAAGAGTGTGCTATCCTGGGGACTCATTGGACATTTCAAGGGAGCCCAGGTCCCTCACTGGCATGACGGAGGAAGCACCCCTGAACGGAGTCACTCGCACAGATTGGTGTCTTTCCACAATGCCAGGTTTACAAGGGGACACGCCCCAATAAGCCAAGAGAGTCACATGTGGGTTACACACAGAGAGGGGACACTCGTGCTACAGAAGCCAGCAGAGCAGGTACCCAGCATGACGAGGGTCTGGTCACTGGAGGTATTCACAGGTGGGGAGGCAGGCATTGCTCTCAAGCCAGGCAGCTGCAAATGGTGGCACATGTCCAGTGGCGTGAGAACGGCCTGTTGTACAGCCAGGCTCAGGTGGGTGGTCGGAGCTGCTTTCTGAGAGCCCAGCATAAGATCCCAGTTTTATCGGTGTCCCGATTGCATCCTTATCCAAGTGCCCAAGCTTGTGGTTTGGGGTATTCTGGGCCCCTCCCAGGGGCATTCCCCTTACATCCTGTTACCTCGGGCCTGACATAGCAGTTAACATAACTGTCATGGCTGACAGGTGACTCCATGGTGACTTGTCAAAAGTACCCGAAAGTCTGCCTGCTTTTCCTCTTTACACTCACAAATATAATGAGGGCATTGTCTTTGGGCCCCGAGGGGCCTGCCATTTTTAGATTCGTAGCTTAGATGCACGTTTAGGTAAAAAGTTTTAAGTTCAAAGTTTGTGGCCAAGGCTGTGGGTGTGTTAGAAAGGACACAGGCCTGGGGACGCAAGAGATCCAGGTTTCAGTGCTGACCCGACGCTGCTGCCCATGTGTCGCGGAACCCTGAGGAAGCTGCGTGGACTCTTGAGGGGGAGCCAAATAACGTGTCCCGCTCTGCAGGTCGCACGGCATGTACTCTGCATTAAAGGGAGGAGGATGCACTGGGACCCCACACGGGGAAGTGCACACAGCCACCGGGGGAGGCCTGGATCCGCAGCCTGGACTGCCAGCTGGAGAGCGTGCCACTGCGGCGCCTGGTCGTTTGCTCAGCATCTTGTGTGGCAGCCAGGACAGCTGGGCCCTTAATAACTACGTTGGTGGAGGCCACGGTGCCTGTGCCAACCGCCCAAATGGGTCACAGACAAGCCCGGGGCTTCCGCCATGCTTGGCGCTGTTTGGAAAATCCACCCCTTCCATTTCAGGACTCAAGGCATTTTTATAGCACTTTCTGGCAAGATGGCAAATACTGGGGAAAAAAAAAGGAATATGCAGCATTTCATTTCTCACAAAGCCTCTTTGCCGTCACACCCTGTGATCCCTGCGGCGTGGGCCCGGCAGTCTGCAGGGACTTTATGTCACTGTGACATTGAAAGTTTAGAAAAGCTGTCTAATGCTGTTTTCATCCTTCTCTTTGTCAACAGGCGTAAAAATCAGATTAGGGTTAACCCTGGCCAAATCATATTTTTGAATCATATCAAAGAGGTCTTGCTTGACCCAAATGGAACTGACTTTATTCTGAGGCCTGGGTTGTCATCCAGACCACACCCCCCCCCCCCACCCTTCCCTACACCCAGGGGCCCTGGGAGCTTTGGGACATGTGGAGAAAAGGTGACTCAGTTCATAAGGAAAGAGGCTGTTACAATTGTCTTAAACATAGCAGTCTGAACAATATTTATTTCATTCAGATGGCACAGTAGTGGGAACATACTTAGGGCATCTTAAAATCAGCTAGGGGTTCAAGTTCTGTTTCTGGCACTTAGAAGCTGTGTCTTCTTAGGAAAGTGACAACATTAGTGTCTGGTATATGCTTAATGAATATTAGTTTTCTTCCTTCCTTTGTGAAAAGAATGAATTTTGAGCATGAGATGGTTGAGTCGATGTGGAATTATGTGAGAACATGGAGAATGGGGAATGGTTTAAACAGGGGGTAAAGAGTCTGTTAATAAAAGGGGTGTGTGTGTGTGCACATGCATGTGTGTGTGGGTGTGTGTGCACATGCATGTGTGTGCACACACCTGTGCGTGTTAGCAACTGGGGATGAGAGGCAGAGAAAACGGAGTTTGGATGTGAAGATTAATGTAATGAGGATTATAGCTAGAATAAATGAACAATAACTCGATGATAAAAACTATCTGTAGGCCCAATCAATACAGACATCATTTGTGAACATAAAGAGATGATT
Source organism: Noctilio leporinus (assembly GCA_004026585.1). Lineage (NCBI taxonomy): Eukaryota > Metazoa > Chordata > Mammalia > Chiroptera > Noctilionidae > Noctilio > Noctilio leporinus. The sequence goes on along the minus strand of PVIW01000863.1, from coordinate 143,447 downwards.
GTTTCACGTGGGTTCTTAAGGAATTAGTGACTTTCTAGATCAGGGCTGTGTGGAGAGGAAATGTACTTCTGAATTCAACAAGGTGCTGAGAAAGGAAAAATAAAGTACACGTAGCAAATAGGAAAGCCATTAGGATTTGTACATCTGGTCAACAATAGTAAAAGGGAAAAAAAAGCAAATTTCAAAAGATAGTTGGTGCCAGATGCTGTTTTAGGAACTTTATTTGATCCTAAACACACAATTCTCCTAGAGTTGTGTGACATAGTTGGTATTATATGATGAAAATGAGGCCCGTAGCAGGTTCACCACCTGCCCAGGACATGCAGCTGGTAAGGGCCAGAGCCAGTATTTGGGCCCAGGCCGTCCAACCCCAGAAGCTGGGTAGCTCCCCACCCCACCCACAGCCTCTCCAATCGGTGCCGGTATGTGCTGCCCAAGTCACTGTCTCACAACAAGGAAGGTGCTATGGATTAAATTATGTCACCCCCCTCCTCCTTCCCAATCAAAGTGTAGAAGGTCCTGACCCCCAGGATCTCAGACATGGTCTTTTTTGGAGAGAGATAGGGTCTTCACAGAGGTGATCAGGTTAAAATGAGGTCATCAGGGTGAGCCTAACCCAACATGACCAGTGCGCTTACAAAAAGAACCGTGGGGTCGAATACACCTTTGGGGAGAACCCCGGGTAAAGACGAGGAGAGATCACAGTGATGCTACTGCAAGCCAAGGAGCAGCCGATGGCTGGCCCAGGACGGGAAGTGGGGAGGGGCATGGAGGGACCCCCCCCCCGCCCCCAAACAGGCTCAACAGAAACAAAAGAAAATAAGCTGTTGAAATGCATTTCCTTTATATTCATTTTGTGACATAGGACCATCCCTCTGAGTGCTCCTCCTACACAGCACTTTCATATAAAAGGGTGACAGGTGCAAAGAAAAGAGAAAATGAACTTTCCAGTCCATGGGAGTGTATTTCACAGCAATAAATAGCTCTGCGTTGTTTTTGTTGTTATTTATGTGATCATGTTGCCACTGCTGTGCTTTTGGTCCAGAATTAGGAGCTAAAGTGGCACCACACTTTGCGTTCACCCAGTCACTAGAAACTGGCCTTTGATTAAAGCCATGAATACCTGAACTGGGAGCATTTAAAACTGCCCCAGCGTTCATCAAAAGCACCTTCCAACCGCCTGCTGCTTATCTGTTATACGTAGATTGTACCTTGGTGACATTGAATTTCTCTTCAGGCTCGCACTCCTGGAAACACTTTTGACACTTGAATAAACTACTTTTGATCAGTTCAGAATACTTGGCTGGCAAGGAAGGAAACTGGAGAAAAGATGAGATGCCTCTCTGATTATTCTAAGCAAAAGGAAGAGAGAGGTGCTATAATTATTAACAGAGCAGAGCAGGAGGACTGATCACAAAGGGAGAGGCAGAGAATGCAGTGAATATGGGATTTTCAGCAACTTCAGGAGGGAAGGAATTACACAGTACCTTTGTTGCAAATCATACCCGCCCCTCAGCAGAATTTTTAACAATGTAGGAGAAAGAAAGATGGAGACAATCAAAGGAGTCAAACTTCTGTCCTCAGAGCATTGTAAAGCCCTGCACGATCCTACGAACCATGGCAAATTGGTGAATTGTGATAAAAGTCAAAAAACATTCTGCGCCAAAAATATACTTTCAGATTGATTTAGTGATGTTTGTAACAAAAGCACCTGGTAACAAGCAAGCAGTTACCGACTGGGTTGACCGTTCTGCTGAATGAGGAAAATTCTCGCATCATTCCGTAGCAGGGATGGAGGGAGGGTCTCTCACAAAGATGCTGCACCCCAAACCCTTAATTCAGGCATCGTGGGTTCCAGTCACAGGTCTGCTGTGACCTAATGGTGAGTCACCGGTGCGTGGTTTGTCTTTTAATCTTTATAAACCTTGCTTCCTCCTCTGTAGGAGAAGGGTCATAAATTCGTCTTATATCGATGTCAGTGTATGAGGTAACATTTTGATTTCTAGGTATAAAGTAGATGTTCAATAAATATTTATTCCTTCTTTTCCTTTTCATTAGATATTCTGTGAGTTGAGCCTCATAATTGTCGATAAAGATTTATTGTGGATCATTTGGTTAACTCTGCAGAGATGCTCACTTTTATGAACAGTATCTGTGACTCATAATTTCATCATGTTGGTTATGAGCCAGTTGGCCTGGTTTTGAATCTCACTTTCAACATTTGGGAAAATTGCGCTGGGACTTTGGGCAAGCTACTTAAACTCTTCGTACCTCCATTTCCTGTATAATGGGAATAATGAGGAGTATTAAATAATTCAACCTTGGTAAAGTTCTTAGAATAGAAATCAGCATGTACTAGGCATTACAGAGTGTTTGCTAAATAACCATGCTTTGCAATGTAAAAATGAAGCATCCATAGCTCATTGACAAAACAGAAGTTTATCTACCCCCTGCCCGCAACGTGATACATCATGGTTACTAGGCATTCTTTTCCCTTTGGCAACGGAGAACCCACCAGATGGGTGACCCCTCAGGTCTTTTGTATTGCTTACGTCCAATGTGGTCTAAAAATACATGGAATCTGTGCTCTAAACCAAAATGATTCACCTACTTTTCTAGTAGGGAAAAGGTCAAGTCTACAGATAATTATGACCTGATGCACAACAAAACCACCCTAACAGAGTTGTATGAGAGGTACTGTGGATCTGCCAAAAAACAGAGATTTATTTCAAACTAGAAGAATTAAGAATACATTCTCCCAGAGGAACGAGTGGGTGAAGAAACATCAGTTTTGGAAACTAACCTGTGTGGTACGAAATGAAATTACTCTGGACTTTTAGGGCAGTCATAGAGGGCTTCTTAGAGGAGGTAACATGCATTCAGGGTGACAAAAGCTTAGGGGGATCTGGAGGAATAGAGGTGAAGAAGGCCATGCTTTTTAATATTTCAGGGATGCTGGATGTGAAGGATACAGTTAGCTTTCTTTGACACCTAGCCTCAGCATTTTCAATGACCTTGGGAAAGTCACTTTCACACTGAACCATCCTGAGGGGCAGTGCCCCTGCCCTCCCAGGGCTGTAGAAAGGGCTGCTGGTGGTCTCCATGCGGTGGCACGTGTGGAAACACCTGGCATGCCCAGCCTCTGCCTGGTCCCAGTCACCGCTTCCAGAGCTGCCTCTCATCTGACTCCTTCTACGATCAATAAACAAGGAGAAATTGCCCGTTATCCTGCATCTACCAGGAGAGCAAAGGATGCTTTATTAAGTTTACCTTGTTCTCCTTTCATTATTATTATTATTATTTTTCTGCAACAGCCACTGAGCTGTGTAACTACCGGTGGTTATACGATGGAGAATAAAGCTTGTTAGTCTGATCACCTGTGAGGAATGGCAGGCGGCGGGAAAGGAAGGTCCGGGAGGAAAGGCTCTGACAGATCTCCGAGTTCATTTCAAAATTAGGCCATTAAAGGGGGGAGGGGGTTCCGTTTTGTTTTGATTGACAGTATTTTGAACACTAAGCCCTGAAGAAACTTGATGGAGGTAGGACTGATAACAGTATTGTACAAGGAGGAATGAAAGATGTTTGGTGCCTTGTGGGAGGTGAAGGGGAGGAACACATCAAGATACTATTTCTAAATATCATCGTCCTGCCGGAGAACTAGGCTTGCCTGTTGCTGAGGCAGGAGTCACCCTTCAGACCTGCCAGGAAGAAGGCATTCAATTTTCCAAAGTGGCTATTACATGCCAGGCATGCCAGGCCCTGGGACCGACAAGATAAAAATAATCGCAGCAATTATGCATAATGTGGTAATTGCTCTAACAGAGGGAGTGCAGAGGAAGGAGATGTCTACGAGAGGAATATTTAGCCCCAAGTTTCACGCTAAAAACTCATCAGGAGTTCCAAGATGCATATTTTCCTCCAAACTCAGGTTTGCCAGAATTGGCTATTATCCTATTTTCTTTCCGAAGTCAATAAAATCTGATACAAAGCACCCTCCTTGCCAGGCTGATGGAGGACTTCATGGAGTCATCTGGTCCACTTCTCACCGGGCATCACAGACACTCAGCTCGTCTTCCTGGGGAAGGCACTGTCTCTGTGCTGTGGGACCTCTGGTTCACACGGGCCACTGCAGATCTCTGCATCGTCCTAGGCCTGGCATCTTTTCAGAGTTAGGTCTCTGCTGCTTCTGCGCCTAGTCTAGGCACCAGGGTCTTGCCTGAGGCTGGGACCCTGCTGCTTGGTGCCCAGCCTCCTTCAGGTAAACTGTCCCCACTGTCCTCTGCTGTCCCCATTTCTCCCAAGGCCTGCTCCTCATGGGACTGTAGACCTCTGTTCACCTTCTGGCTTATCAATCTTTCCCATGGACAGAATCAGCCTTTTCTGCTATCTGCTTCTTGTGTACATCGTGTGGTGTGCAAGTTCAAAAGCTCCTTCAGGGTTTCCCCCCGGGCAGGCACATGCCGGGTCAATCTGATCCCCCTCTTCGGGGTTCACCTGACATTGTTACCACAGCTGCAAGAATCCACCCGTTTTCAGGCAGTGATTCTGCCCACTCCCCAACATTCTTGGCAATGGTGGGAATTGTCAGAATCTCGTAAATTCCTGCCAGTCTGGTGTGTGTGTGAAGTGGTTTGTTCATGTGGTTTTTACTTGTCCTATTCACAGAAGGGCTGAACATCTTGTTCATGTGTTTACTTAGTGACCATTAAGGTGTCTTTTCTTTGTATTGTCTATTTCTGTTTTTACCCTTTTTCCATAAGTTGTTTTTAAAAATCATTTTTTTATGGATTTGTAAGAGCTTCACTTGAATGCAGGAAACTAATGATTTGATAGTTATATGTGTTGTCAATTTCTTCTCTGGGTCTTAATTAAGCTAAGTCTTGATTTCAAAGTAGGCAAATTCTTCGATTGTTTGCATTTAAAAAACAATAAGTCTTTTCTACCCCAAGGTCTTAAAGATTTTCTCCTGTATTTTCTTCTAAGAATATTACAATACTGGCCCTCTAGAAATGGGTGTGGTATTGACCTTTTATGTTTGCTGTGAGATAGGGATTTAATTATCTCCCTCTCATGGTGAGCACTGTCTATTGCCATCTGTACCACACAACACATTATCGTCACATGTAGGGCTGTCGTAGGCAGCTCCATTCATTTCTTTCCATTCATTTGTCTAGAAATACCAATTGTTGTAAATACTGTGTGGTTTTGGAACTCTTACCTGATAGGGCACTTCTTCCCATCTTTGCTTCCAACATTTTTGGCCCTATATTTTTACATATAAATACTTGCAATGGTTCAATGACTTCCATTAAACACTGTTGAAAGTGTATTGGGTTAATAATTAACAATTAGTTTTTATAACATTGAATCTTATATCTATGAATTTTTCACATCTCTTCACTAAGGGATATATTCTTTAATGTCATTCAGTAATATATTACAAATTTATCTATAAAGGAATTGCACTTTTTGTTACATTATTCTTGTTGAGGATTTTATGATAACTTGTTGTTAGAGTGAATGGGTTCTTTTCATTGCTATCCCTAATTAATTATAACAAGGTAAGAAATGCCACTGATATTTAAGTGCTAAACTTGTTTAAAGTGACCTAGATACATCATTTTATTAGTTTTAATAGTTTGTATCTTAAATGATATTTTCTTTGATATAATTCTATCATTTCCAACTTTAAAAATTTATTTATTATTTATTTATAAAAAAATTTATTATTTTTAGAGAGAGGGGGAGGGAGAGAGGCAGAGAGTGAGAGAGACATCAATGTATGGCTGTCTTTCACCTGCCTCCAGCTACGGACCTGGTTGGAGACCTGGCTTGCAACCTGGTTATGTGCCCTGGCTGGGAATCGAACCAGCGACCTTACAGGCCAGCGCCTTATTCTCCATGCCACCACCCAAGGCCTCATTTCCAATTTTTATTATTCATATTCCTTTTTCTATTTTCTACATTAGATAAGTGTTCCACTTCTAAACATAAGTGATGCCTTCCAGAATTCTTATCCATTAATTCAAATGCTTCTGAAACATTTGAATTATGCAGAAATCTTTGCTAAATGTTTTTAATAGATCTTACTTTAAAGAATCCCATTATATTCTTAATATTTAAAAAGTTTCATTTTTCCAAATGTGAGAACTGAAATTATTTTTCAATTATTTTCTGCATCTACTTCTCTTATTATCTACTGATGTACTGTAGTACAGGACCTGATTTTCTGAGGTTGAACCATTCTTGAATTTCTGAGGTAAACGCAGCCTGGTCAGATTGTATTCATCTGTATTTGCTCTATTTGATGTGCCATATTTTTTAAGGTTTTCATATCATAATTCATTTGGTAGAGCAAATTATAATTTTCTGCTTGGACATGTTCTGGTGTGGTTTGCAGATCACCTAACAGGATGAGTTAGGGGTTTCTGATGAGGGCTTGTCTTTAAGACCTTGCTATCTTTTTATTTGGGGAGCAGAGAGGTGGGGGAAGAACTTGGTTATAAATTCAATCTGTAGAATCTCAGATTTTCTATTTCTGTTCCAGCCTACTGCAGGGTTTTTCCAATTTTAACACTGTTGACATTTGGGGCTGGATAATTCTTTGTTTCTGAGGACTGCCCTATGCTTTATGGATGTTTAACAGCATCTCTGAGCTCTATGCACTAAATGCCCGTGGTACTTCCCAATCCCTACCTGAGTTGTTACAACTTGAAAATGTCTCCTGACATTGTCAAATGCCTCTGGGGATTGGGGATTGCCCTTGTTTGAGAACCATGGGCATGATCTGTACAATTAAAATACTTATTTGATAGAGTTGGCATGAGAACTCAAAAAATTAAATCATATATATTGCTTAGAGTATTACCTGGATGAGAAAATGCTCAATAAATGTTGGTGTTTTCTATTGTCATTAGTATTTCAAGATCTGAATTATCAAGGCGTGTTCTTTGGATGAGAAGACTGTTTGTCCCCAACCCCACACAGTTTTTGAAATAACTCGACAAATTATTGACACTTTTTTTGGCCTGCCAGATGGTCAAAATGAGAATTTGGTTTGCGTTTTGTCAGCATTTCTTCGTATTTATATGTGCAGAGCATATAAAGGTCTCAATTCCAGTGATCAGGGCTATAAACATGCAGAGGAGAGCCAATTAATCCCGGAAAGGATTTTCCCAAAGGGAGACTCTTAACACTAGAAAACGTGCACTTTCAGAAATTTGAACTGCTCCGTGGAACCCCTAGAGTGTGACTTATTTTCCTGAAAGGACAACCGCGGGAGTGAAATGTCACATAAATCCTTGCTGGCTAAGGCCATGCCAATTGCACTACCCCTTTCCTCACTGTGCTGTTTCTTGGGAAGTTCACAGATCTCTGTGAAAAATAGCCTCTTTCCAACCTGAGATTAGTTTACAAAAATGGTGTTATGGTCACGGCCTCACAGAAGGGAAAGTGACTATTCTTGGGAGGACATGATGAGGAGCCCTGCCACTTCTCTCCGGAGCTCTGGGAAAGGACAGAAACTGTGAGCCCCTTTCCTCAGCTGTGATCTGGGTTCAGAATTCAAACGCATTTATTTGCTCCTGAGAATCCCACTGGCATGGGAGGGTTTGGAAAGGGATATCATTCTGTCTAAGAGGGTAGGTAGAGTAAGATCATTTGCAAGGGCTCTGCCCATGGCTAGGGTCTTTCCCATCATCTGAAGGTGATGAAGGAAAGAGCTGTGAAGACGAGGGACCTGGAAGCTGCTCAGCTCTGCTGCATCCTGGCTGCGTGACCTCGCCCAGCTCCACCTCTCTGTGCACTGGCTTTGGCTCTGTGGAGGTGGTCTCGGCTCCTCTCTTCCAGTTGCATTGCGGAGATTCAATAATTACACTGGATCCATTACGCATAGCCTTAGAATGGCGCCCAACAAGTGCAAGGATTCAACAAATCAGCCTCTAGCCTGATAGTTACTATTGCTGCTGTTACTGCTGTCATCCAGCCTGCTTCGCCTCCACAGCCCTGCCAGTGAAGCGGGCGTGCGGGTTTAACAATCGCAAACTGTTTTACCCTTTGAAAGCCTTTCCCACAGTTTAAGGGCCTTTATTCTGAGAGTTTCAGAGCTGGGAGGGTTGATCTCCCCAAAGGCTGTGGCCATTGTGTTGGCGTCCCTTGGGAGGGTAAATACCAGCCATCACCCGCCTAGAGGTTCAAAGAACAGAGAAGGGCTTGGCGGCCGGTTTCCATGAGACTCCATCAAGGAGACAAGAGGAGCTGGCTCGTTCCCATTTCTCTGCTCTGTCCTTCCCCACCAGGGGTTGGGAAAGTTGCAGGAGAAGGAGCCAGTGGACTTAGCCACTGTCACCCCAGAAAGATTGATGGGCTTCTTTTCATGTCCCCAGAGCTCAGGCTGCCTCCCTCTCAGATGAGCTAAGTAGCCGCTACCAGCTTCCAGGGGTTGAGGACAATGCCCACACATCACAGAAGAGCCTTAGAGAGGGGCTGACGTGGAAACTGGGGATCCGCAGCCCTCCCTGAGGAACTCAGAAGGGAGGCCCCTCTGGGTTGCCTGGAAAAGGCTGCCTCCCCTCCAGCTTCGCCAGCCACTGGCACCAGATGCCCCACAGAGTCCTGAACACAAGCCCTCCTCTCCTTCAAGGGCCTTGATCAGATTTGCGCAGGCGCCTGGGGGTAATCCCCTTCTAGGAATTGTATATTTAAGTCAGCAGGGACGAGTGTGCCTCGGAAGTAGGAAGTCTTGACTTGCAGCTGGCATTTCCGAGTGCAAGGTGTCACCTCCTGAAAGTGGGCCGTGCACCCGTAACAAGAAAACACACAAGAAGGCATTTCTTTCTCCTTATCTTTCGAGAGGAGGATAAAATTCCTCATAATAGCCTTCTTCAAATGCAACTTATTTAGACATTTCCTAGGGACCCACATGAACACATCTGTTTTGGTGACAGCAGCACATATATGTATTTATAACATGAACACTGGTATAGAAACCTACAGCAGTGACATCAGTCAAGGACATGGTGTCACAACACCTGGGTCCAGTCCCTGTTCCACCAGAAGAGTTTCCTCACTGCAACACCCCTTGTGGACAGACCAGGGACGGGATCTCTGTGATGTTTTGAGACCCAAGCAAGGGAATGGAGGTAAGATGCTTAAAAGCAAATTGACCCTCATGTGTACTAATGACTGTGATTGGTCTACATGATTATTTGCTACTAGCTCAGTATTTCACATTGGAAACTAGCAAAAAATCGGGAACCTGCTTCTCAACTGCAGTCCTCTGTTTAGACATCTCTCCCCATGAGAGTTACATCACAGTCCTTAGCACTAAAACTGGCCACATGGGCACTATGAACTGGGCGTGTTTCCACAAAGTGTATAACAGAGTCAACACATGTGAGTTCACTTGGCTATTATAAGAAGTTTTTATATACTCTCGAGTTTTCAACAATTCACTCATTGAAAAAGTCACCTCAAGCCTCCTCCTCTCTCCTCAAACCTTGGCTTGATATCTCTACATTTATTATTGTTTATTCAGGTGGTAGAAGCAAAGTTTTAATAGGCTTGATAAATAGATTTTTCCAGAAGTAAAACCCTTGCTCATCAAGAGGCGAATTTCTAAGGGGACCTGAGGCAATTTACCCAACCAAATCCTCCTTAATCCTAACACATTTCTTCACACGGTGAAATTTAATTTGAGTATTCACATTTAGAGCTTTGCCAAGCTCTGTATTTTGTGACTTGCCTTTTAAAGTTCCTCCAGAGAAGTGCCCAGCTCCTTCTGCCTCTTCAGCAGTAGAGTTTTCAGCAACTGACCAGTCTCATTATACCACGGGCTACCGATGCCCATGTACCCATGGGGATGCATGCTCTTAGCCAGCTGCAATCACCAACCCCCATCTCTCTATCCACCCTCTCGGTCCACTTATGGTCTACTTGTGAGAGTTCAAGTCCTCCAAGAAGTAGCACCAAGACCAGACCAAGAGATTTGTCAGTGGAAGGGTAGAGAGAAGGAAGTCAGAGTGGTCGGGGGGAGCTTTCAGACTATGATGCAGGATTGACGCTGGTGAAGGGAGAGGGAGAAGGAAGGGGGCTGGGTAAGAAGAGTCTCAGACTTCACCATCAGTCTATGAAAGTTTCAACTGGGCCAGTGGGGCATCTTCCAGCCAACGCTGCCCACTGGAGGCCTCCCATGTTCCACATGCAGCACTAGTGTCCTCACTGTGGCCTGCCATCACCTGTGAATAGCTCTGGGGAAGTGTGGCCTCAGAACAAACATGGGATGGATCCAGAGGTGCACCAGCTGGGGTTGTCGTTCAATATTTCTCCCCTGGGCACATGACCTGAGCAGCACATTTTCATGGGTGCTCATGGGTTGGCCATTCTATCTTACACACACCTCTGGTTCCTAAATTGTGATGGTACGAGTCCTTCCCAGAATTGCTCAGAAAGCTGGTGCAGATGACTGGAGGCTAAGTTACTATTGTCCTTTCACAACAGAGCTCTGGTTCTAGTGATGCATCCCAAGGTGACTATTGTCCTTCAGAGCAACTCCTGTCCCAAATGGCTCAGCCTTCATAGAGTAACTATGCAAGCAGGTTGTGCTTCTCTTTGTGCACCAAAATACAGAGTAGTGTGAGGGGAGGTGGAGAGGGAGGATGCAAAGGGACTCAGTGTGTTCATCTAAGCCATGAAGCCAAGGATGCCCTGGGATGTTGGTGTTGAGGTGGTGGGAGCTCATCTCAACATCTGTTAAATAAGAAAGACATTTTGTTCAGGGAAGAAGTAACACATATTGACTACCTGCCATGGACCAGGGGTGAGGCTGGATGGTTCTACAAGTACTTTTGCTGTTAAATCTCACAACTCCAAGAGGTAGGTGCTTATATCACTGAAAAGAGGAGGACACTGAGACCCAAGGACATGACATGCCCTTAGCCCTCTGAACTCCCTTGCATGTAAATTGCAATATACAAAAGATGAACTAGCTTAGTTTTCCATTGGTGATTATGTATACATAAAATATTTTTAAAGTATTATAAATACAGTTAGCTACTTATAGACATAACATATTGGTGCTTATAGAAACATCAGAAGTTATTCTATAGATCAGGAGTTGGGACACTTTTCCTATAAAGAGCCAGATAATAAATATTTTAGTCTTTTGGGGGAAGGCTGTCTTTGTCATAACTACTCATAACTGTTGTTGCACTAAGGCAGCTGCAGACAATGTGTTAATGAATGAACATGGCTGTGGCTCAATAAAACTATTGACAAAACTAGGCAGTGGGCTGGATCTACACATGGGCCATAGTTTGCTGACCTATGCTAACTATATATATAAATACATACATATATCTCATGGCTCCATGAGTCAGACTAATGTGCCCTTGGTCAGTTAGTAACTGCTGGCCAAGCCAATACCAAAATGAAGGTTCTTTTTCCCTAGTGTGTGACAATTCCATGGCACCAGCCTTCTTGTTAGAATCTGCACTGAACCTGTGAAAGGAAATGAGGCACTTCGTGAAGGGAAAAAAGAGATGAGAATAAAAGGCCTTCAAGGCCACAGCAAGCAGTTGCTGGGGAGATGGCAGGTTTATACATTTGGTGATAATGGGTTGGGGATACTAGAGGCCTGGCATAGAAAAGTGTATTTCAAGGTGACTGTTGTCATCCTGATAGTGACCCTCAAAAGTGAGGGCATGAGCCCTGGCTGGTGTGGCTCAGTGGACTGAGCACTGGCCTGTAAACCCAAGGGTTATTGGTTCAATTCCCAGTCAGGGTACATACCTGGGCTCCAGCCAGGTCCCCAACTGGAGGCAGGTAAAAGGCAATCATACATTGATGTTTCTCTCCCTTTCTTCCTCCCTCCCTTCCCTTCTCTCTAAAAATAATGAATACAATAGTTTTTAAAAAGTGAGGGTTTGAGAAAGGGCAGCTGTGGTGGGCACGGATGTGGGGCGCCAACAGCAAGGTGGAGGAAGAAATGAAGAAACTATGAGATTTGCTGGCTGTTCAGGCATCAAGAGCTATGGCTCGTGTGGGAGGGTGACAGGCACCAGGGCAGGCTTGTCTGCGTGACCAATTCAATAGCAGCCCTGTAAATAAAACAGGAAATTAAAAGTTACTGAGCCGGAGGAAATATATATCATGAAATCGGTCTATCTTAAGAGATCATATATATTTCACTTTAAATGCCCAATAAAACTGAAGTTGATGGCTGCCTACCAAGAAAGGCTGATGCTGGAGACAAGGCAAGGGACAATAGCTGCTTGGGTACAACTTCAAGGGGACAGGGTGGCTTGGATGACCCAAAGACTGGACCATAGCTACCTGATGAGATGCAGGAGAAACAAAAGACAAGGCATCAGTTAAGCAAACCCCACAGAGCCCCAGAGAGGAAGGGGGGTGCTGGAGGAAGACGTCTGTGTGATGAACACCTCTTCTTACCTCCCTGAGCTGGTCCTCACTCACTCATTCTTCCCCAAAGCACAGAAGCATCACCTCCTCACCAGGGGACCTGTCTGCTCCTGCCCCAGCTCTACTGAGGTTAGGGAAACAAAAGCCACATTTCTTGGCACCAAAGGAATTTTAAGACATACTGCCCCAAATATGCTACCTTAGTGTATTGATTATTTTGAGTTGAAGACACTTGAAAACAGGAAATGCCAGGAGAGGCTTTCTCTACACTCCCCATATCTGGTTAAAGATGGACCCACCAAGAGGAGCTCTAGGGTTATAAACCCTCTTCCTGGGAGATACATGAACCAGGATGATGGACCGTGATCACAGGAGGAAGACTTGAAGTTGATGTCACATCCAGACATGCTGTCACAAACTCTCACACAGCCATCTGTTCCTGTAAGGGCCCATTTCCTAAAAGTAATTCTCCTCCAAGTGACCCATAACTCTCCTTCCCTTCCAATATTATTATGGAATACAAACTTTCAAGTTGCACCACTTTTCTGAGTATTTACTTTTTTTCCTGCCATGTCTCCATGCATGAAGTGTTAAAAATTAACACAGTTATCATCTCTCCTCCTCAATATGCCTGTGGTCAGCTTATTGCAGAGAGCCAGCTGTCAAACCAGGAGGGCAGATGGAAAAGTCTTCCCTTCCTTCCACACCTCTCCCAATCCCCTAATACCTGACACCTGCACTCTATGCTTCTGCCCCAGATCCACACACATGGAGGAGGGAACTCCAGGACAGTCACAGGTATAGTGAATTGGGGACAGATGCAGGCTTTGATTTTCAACCACATTCCCCGGGGGCACCAGCATAGGACAATCACCTGTGAGTTTTCAGATGGAATTCAATTTGAACTCTGCTGCATGATTGTGGGACAAATCATGTCTAGTTCTCAGTTAAGTTCAAGAGCAAGAAGCCAATAGTCAGTGCCATGAGGGAGGACCCAGCCCATCTTGTTCTCACAATATCCCTACACCCAGCCTAGTCCCAGGTCCTGGGGTACAAAATATACAGAACAAATTTTTGTTAAATAAATGAGGCCATGTATGCATTATTATCAAGTAGCACAGTAATTATTATAACAGAGATGCCAAGTGCAATCAAAGCATAGAAGAGGCAGTAATTTACTTCCCAGGGAAGTGTAGGAAAACTGCTGAAATAAAGGAAGTTCTGAGCTGAATCTTGAAGAATGAATATGTGCTAATGAGATGAGAATTGTATCCTAGCATCTCAGTATAATATTCTGTATAAATGTGTACTGAAAATTGAAGGGAAGTAAAGGTCTGGGGGTGACCTACATGCTCTCTGCATGAACGTTTGCAGATCTCTTTTAACCCTTATGACAGCTCTTTGAGATGGGTTTCATAGGGCTTCCATTTTGACAATAAGGAAACAGAGGCTCAGACAAGTAAAGCTTTTTCCCAGTTTGAGCCACAAAGCAGAGGTGACATTCATAGCTCTCTGGGTCTGACTGGCTCCAAAAGGGAGATCCACACTGTGTGATGGTTCAGCTGGCTGCATCAAAGGTTAGTGTTGGGCCACAAAGGGCCACAAAAGGGGATGAACACATCCTTGGGACCCAAGTCACAAATGAGAGATTCTCTCTGGAATGGTTCTCGTGAGAAAAAAAGTCCAGCACTTCCACACTTCACTAAGTGTTGTTTGTTGTTGCGGTTGGTTGTTGTTATTTGTTTGTTTCTTTTAAGGAAAGAAGCTATTTGCTTCCTGCCTCAACCCATTAATGGGCCTTCAGGTACCCAGCTCCCAGAATTGCCATAGCAGTAGTCAATGGCTGGCTTCAGGCAAGTTTGTGTTGGCTTGGCCACTGTTTTCTCAAAGAGATCCCTGGCTGAAGGCAGATCAGAGGATGTCACCTTAGTCCTGAAAACACACTGCCAGCCCACCTGCCTCTCTGATAAGTAGTGAGCAGATAGTAAGATTATAGTCTGATTTGTTTGTTTATTTATTTAGTTATTATCTAAACAGATCTGACCGAATGGCATTTGCTTCCAAAGAAAACTGGAAAAGGATGACTGTGTTTACCCACCCTTTAGACCATAGTGGTTGGACATGCCAGGCATTTGATATCTATGCAAATCACTAAAACTCAAAGTCTCAGAGCTCATGTGAGACATGATTGAAAAGCCATTTTAAGCCCTGGCTGGTGTGGCTCAGTGGTTTGAGCTCCGGCCTGTGAACCAAGGGCCACTGGTTCAATTCCCAGTCAGGGCACATAACCAGGTTGCAAGCCAGGTCTCCAGCCAGGTTCTCAGGTGGAGGCAGGTGAAAGGCAACCATACACTGATGTTTCTTTCCCTTTCTTCCTCCCTCCCTGCCTGTCTCTCTAAAAATAATGAATAAAAATCTTTAAAAAGAAAGAAAGAAAGAAAAGCCTTTTTACCTATGTGGGGAGGTCCTTCCTGGTCCTGCCTGGGCTTTCGCATTGCACTCTTTGACTCCAGCATCACCATTTGACCTGTTCAGACCTGACACCTTCATCTGGCTACTCTTCGCCAAGTTTCTTCCATTCTCTTTATTGACGGGTTGATACTAACAGCATACCTGTGAGAGTCAGGCACCCCTTTTAAAAACTCCTTTGTATCATAACAAAGTGGCCAATCAAGCTTTTTCTTGGGTATGCTGTTGCCTACTAAGCCAGTCATAGGAATATGATCTTATTCCTCTACTTTTCAGTATCTGATTTCACCCAACCTAGGTCTGACTATAAAAGCTGAACTCCTGGTGGTTTATTGTCTGAATGTCACTTTCCTGTGAAAGTTTTAGAAGGACAGACCACAGCTTGGGTGTCTCTGAATCAAGAGCCTAGTATAGAATCTTGCACTTTGTAAGTGCCAACAAATATTAAATGAATGAATCCATGGCTATCTCCAAGTTTCCCCACTGTACAGGAAAAATGATTAAGATTATGCTATGAAAGTAATAATGTGGGTCAAAAGATTGTGTCTACTCCCAGAAGAATTGAGTACTGACCCATTTTTCCTTTAAGTCATAGTCTAGCTAACTATAAGGAACTTTAAGCTGTCTTATCTGGCTTACTAGCAAAGGAAAGTTTCTAACTGGGACCCCTAGACTTCATGTTTGTGAATTCTTTCCTTTTGAGTATATTGTGGACACATTCTTATTCCCTCAGATTCATCTAAATTGGATTTTCTATTCTTTTCCCCCTATCTGCCCAGATTATACTTTTCTACGTAAGGAGCTTCAAAAGTGTTAAGCATGTAAAGAGATAGAACAGGCAGATAAAAAACAAAAACAAAAAGGAAAAAAATCTAAACAGAAATGACACTTGGCTGCTAGAATCAGCTATATGCGGATCTGAATCCCAGCTCTGTTGGTTGTTTGCTAACTGTGTGACCTGCTCAACAACCTGGAGCTTCTTTTTCTTCATAGGAAAGTGATCATGCTAATTCTCATGAAACCATGCCTATGAAGCACTCAGCATAGGGTTCAGCACATAGTAGGTGTATATTTAGTAGCCTCCACTCTCCTTTTTTAAAAGGTTGGGTAGGAATCTATTTACTGAAGATATGTTACTGCTAGCATGCATTCATTCAACAGGTATTTATAAGAACCTGCCATGTTTGCTATACTTGGTTAGATGCTGGGATGTGGGTCATGCAGGTGGAGCCAGGTCTTACGCTCAGGGAAACCAAAGGTGGTGCTCAGTCATGCATCAAACAAAGGAGAACCAAGTGCCCTAAGTGTCAGTGGGAGACCATTAACCTTTAACTCTCTTCCCCCATGAAGACTCTTTCCTGCCAAGAACCCTCAAAGAGGAGAGAAGAATTCCACATAAATAAGTGATCATCAGTGTGAATCAAAGTCCCTTTGTCAAAGGACTACAGTGGGTAGACTAAAGGAACCTATGCAAGGTAGCTGCCTGCCTGCAACCAGCACTCAACCTGGTTCCTCTGAGGAAGAAGATGGACAAGCAATGCCAGGCAATCCGTCCCGTGGTCTTCAACCACTAGAAACAATAGCATGCCACTGCTGCAAAGTGAAGACATCTGCTTAACTGGTGTCCTCTGGATAAAAAAATCACTTGGTCAAGGTCTGGTGCAACATGGGCCCACAAAGACATGGAGGCATGGGCAGCATGTGAAAAGGCTGGCAAGGATGCCCTGCCAGGAAATAGTCTCCATGAATTTCTGAGTGCACAATTTTGGGAGCTTTCCTTTTTTCTTTTTTTTTTAAGCTCAGCACTTAGCCTACTGGACCCATTTTAAGACATCCATTACCTGCTAAAGGGAAGCCAAGATGGATGAGATTGGGAAATCTTGTGAAACACACACATTCTGAATGAAACAGCAATTCCTAAGGCTGACCTACGAATCAAAGCTGGCTTGTAAACCTGAGACAAGTGATAATTGAGGTTAGAAAAACAGATAATGGAACCTATGGAAGGAGAGAAAGCAAGCTTGCCTCTCCTACTCAGCAGATGTACATGTTGTAGAACAAATACAGTAGTCCCTCCTTACTCTGCTCTCTGCTCTCTGTGGTTTCAGTTACCCATGGTCAGCCATTGTCCAAAGATATTAAGTGGAAAATTCCAGCTATAAACAATGCATATATTTGAAATTGCATGCCATTCTGAGTAGCTGATGAAACCTCGTGCCATCCCATTCTGTCCCATCTGGGATGTGAATCATCTTTTTGTCCATGTGACCACCCAGTACAATAAGATGTTTTGAGAGAGACAGAAAACACATTCACATAAATTTTATTAGAGCATAGTTTTATAATTGTTCTATTTTGTTTTTGTTATTGTTGTTAATTTCTTATTGTGCCTAATTTATAAGTTAAACTTTATCATATATATATATGTATATATATATGTATGCATGTATGTATAGAAAAATCATGGTATATCTAGGGTTTGGTGCTATCCAAGGCTTCAGGCATCCACTGGGGGTCTTGGAAGTATGAGCTTTGGAGTCAAATAAACTGGAGTTGATTTTGCCTTCCTGTTGTGCTGACTTGGTCAATTATTTAAATTCTCTAAATCTCTGGTCCTCATTTGGAAGAGGAGAATAATGCACTCAACTTGTAAGTTTGGTGGAAGATTTCAGTGAAAAAAGAAATCACTGAAAGCACCATAGCTGCTTGTAAACTTGGTGTCTTTCCTCCCTTCTCTTCTTACATTTGCTTTCTTGATTCTGCCTCTGAGTGTGTGTCCATTTTCTTCCTAAATCAATACATTTGGAGAAATTGGGGTTCCCTCAGGCACAAGCCATTTTACTTTGTGCACCAAAGTCTCCAGGATGCAGCCTCCTAAAGAGTAAACCATTGCTTTGAGTTTGAAAATAATTTTATGAGACAGGTGTGCATGAGCTAGTGTCAGAGACCCAGTGGGTACAAGATGGTGAATGGCCTGCACCATGGTGCCTACACCCCATCTCCTGTTCGGATCACCCCATTCAGGTCCTCTCACACCTGCAATTAGCCACTGGTGGCCTTTTGAAGTCCCTGGCCTGCTGTGCTTTTTACTGTCTCTCACAGGAGACCTGATGCTCCTTGACTCCGATGCACCTGAATTATTCCATTTTATCAAGTTGTAGGCTCACAATGAGAATGAGAAATCATAAAACACCAACCACCATGTGGTCTGACATCTAGAGGACCAGCATGAAGCATCTGACAGACACCTGAGCTGTATTGCACATTCAGAATGTGATCACCAAATGGACTTTAGTGTGTGTGTCCACGTGTGTGTGCATGTTTCTTGTTTCATTTTACTGTTCAGTTTAAGTGCTGCAGCCATCATCATGAAAGCACCCTCTTTGATGGAAGTGTTAGTCTCATATATTTTTATTCTTCTTCTTCACTAAGTCAGTTTCAGGCAGGCTGGACTCCAGTACTTGAAGTTAAAGTGTACATTTGGGGCATATTTAGTATATCCCTCAATTCTCAACACTAGCAGTAGGATAGTATGTTAGGATGTGAACAGTCCTTTATGTCCCTGAGACCATTATCCATGTAATTTTTTATACAGCCTCAGCCAGTCACCCTCACTCTCCAGCGCCGTCCATCACCCAGTGCCAGGTTAGAAAGTTGATCTGTGGAGGTCATTACTGTGGCTTTCCGACAGCATTGTGGGCAGTACCAGTTCTGGTTCTAGACCACCTGGATTTACCTTGACTGTCACGGGCTATATGACCATGGGCAAGCTATTCAGGCTTTGCCTCCATTTCATCATTTATTATATGGAAAATCCTTCCATTTACTTCAAAGTGTTGTTGTGAAGCTTTAGCAGGACATGTACGTTCCACACAGCATTGCCCTGTTTAAAGGAATCACTCCACACGTGTAAACAGTTTTCTGCTATTTTGCATGTGAGAAACTGAGGTCCAGCAAGGGAGAGAGATTTTTCCCCCAAATCGCACTACAAATTAGAGGATGAACTAAGCTAAGAAATAGGTTTCCAAATACCAGCTCTTGAACCCCCTCTCTGCTATGGCTGTGACGCCTCTCAGACAGAAATACCCTTCACTCTTCTGAGAGATCACAAAGAATTCTCCATCCCCAAAATGAATGTGCCTCCATCCAAGCTGGACCAGGGTATGTGGCCTCTTCCCTTGAAGAGAACAAAGTACAAGTGTGGACAAAGACAAAGAAATAGTTTCTATCCCTTGTGCCAGTGCTATTGCAAAATGTGGGAATGCAGATTGGCGCAGGGCCGCAGTGGCTCATTCCATGGTGCAGGTCACACTGAAACCACGCACTGAAAAAGTCATGGAGGAATCACACCCAAGCTGTCATGAGAGGTGTGTTGGAATGCGCCAGAAGGAAAAGGATGTGATCAGGGGAAGGTGTTATGGGGTCTACTCGTTGTGCATGCATACATGTACACAAGTAACAAATGTTTATTGAGCAACACAAAGATCTCCTTGGTCCAAGCTGTCTTCTTCTTTTATCTGGGCTTTTGCAATGGCTTCTGAACAGGTACACAAAGCTTACCTCTCTGGCTTATAACCATGGGGACCTTTACCAAATGAAAATTTGATCATGTCCTCCCCATTTGGCACTAGTTGGTTGCTGCTTTTCTTAGACTTCCTACTCCCATACCCTTGGTCACAGAGATCCAGCCAGACTTTCTTTAGGACATTTCTTCAGGACATCTGATTAGGCGTCACCATTATAAACTCTGGTGCCACCACAGCCTCACACTTTCCAAGCATATTTCTAGTTCCAACTACACTTTCATTTGTGTGATTATTTTTATCAGACATATGTGATTATTTTTGTCTGTTTTTATTTGGCATCACTTCCCAAATGTCTAGCACCTTGAGTGGGACATAGTAGGTACTCCATGAAGTTTTGATGATGCCATGAGCTCTGTGCCAGATAAGGATGATAATGTCAGCTACATGCAAAAAATTGATCAAATAATTTAAATGCATTAAGGATAATGGGTGATGAGTTTCTCCCAAGTGGAGAAAGGAACCACAAACAAGAAAAGAGAAAACTAAATTGAACCCCCTGGTGTTGTATTAAGATTGGAGTTTTTGTATTGAACTTATGCTTTTAAATTAAGCAGAAAAATAGCTGGCAATGTGTGTGCGTATGTGCGCATGTACATATGTGAATAAACAAACATAAATTCCTTAGCTCCATCTATTATGAGCACCCAGGATCATTAGCTCTGTCCCTGGGAGGATACCAACCACCCAGATCTTGGTTTCTAATGTCCATTTCCAAAGAAAGCAAACCAATGCTTATTGGACAATACCTGATTGCATAGTTGGACCAAGGATAGTAGAAGAGGAATCTGAGAATGGTAGGTGCATGTCAAAAGACAGAGAAATCAGGTTGATGAGGGTCTCATTGGCCAAATCTGGGAAATATGGAACATTCAAAATAATGATAATAGTAGTGGATTATAACTCATTGAATGAACTAGGAAATTATGAGGACATACTGATAAAAATATGTGCATGCTGTATAAATAAAAAATAGTTTGATGAAAAATGGAATAGTCTCAAAATAACTTTTTACAATGTTATGTATTCATTTCAAGAAGAACAAAGCATTGTTTCTATGATACTCAATTTAAAAATGCATAAACCAAATCATGAATAAGTATCAAATGAAACCAAGTTGAAGGACATTCTAAAAATTAAACTTAGTGGGGTATTTTATTTGCTCTTTTGGATTTAAGTGTTATTAGTTATGTGATTTTTTTTTGGTAGCAATAAAAATTGAATATCCTGAATTTACCACATAGCAGTTTGTTGGCTTAAAGATTAAAATGTTTTTGATCAAGAAAATCCACCTTTGAATTAGTGTTTTGGATTTCTTCACATATATTCCCAGAAGTTGGATCACTGGGTCAAAAAGGCAGATTCATTTTAAATTTTTTGAGGTATCTTTATACTGCTTTCAGTAGTGTCTGCACCAGTCTGCATTTCCATGAACAGAAAAAAAGGGTTCCCTTTTCCCCATATCCTCTCCAGCACTTGTTGTTTGTTGATTTACTGATGGCAGCCATTCTGACAGGTGTGAGATGGTATCTCATTGTGGATTTAATTTGTATTTCTCTGATGATTAGTGACATTGAGCATCTTTTCATATGTTTATTGGCCATTTGTGTGTCTTCTTTGGAGAAGGATCTATTCAGGTATTTGCCCATTTTTGGGTTGTTTGTTTATTTGCTTTGATGTTGAATTTTGTAAGTGCTTTATAAATTTTGGATATTAACCCCTTATTAGATCTATTGACAAACAATTCAAAAGAATACAAGCCACCCCTGTGTTCATTGCAATGTTATTTACAATCACCAAGATATGGAAACAGCCCAAGTGTCCATCAATAGATGAGTGGATAAAACAACTACGGGACATGTACACATTGGAAGAAAATTTTACCCTTTGCAGTATAGATGGAACTGAAGAACATTATGTTAAGAAAAATAAGCCAGTAAGAGAAAGACAAATACCATATGATTTCGCTCATATGCAAAATCTAATGAACAAATTGAACAAGCAAAACAGAGACAGACTCATAGATGGAGAGCAGATGACAGCTAGTGGGAGTGGGGAGTTAGGGGATAGAGGGATTGAGCAAAAAGGAACAAGGGACTCATGGACATGGACAACTGTGCGGTGACTTCTGGGGAGAGGAGGGGTGTAAGGGGTCTAAATGGTGACAGAAAAAAATGCAACAAAGATGAAATAAAAAATTTAAAATATTAAAAAAGAAAATGTACCCTCTACCATTAATATATAGTAACTTTGAATGAATATAGAAATTAAATTTTGCAGTAGCCTTGAAAATATTGTATAATGAATTCAACACAAAATTTCTAGGTGTAACAGTGATAAGCAAAACTTAGACTTAATAAAGTCATTTTGGTGACAATTAACATTGTTTAAACCACAAGGAATGTTGACCTGCTGCATAACTTCTGCTGTTTTCAGAAATTAAAGCAAGAAGCAGGGTCTCCACACCCACACAAATTTGCAGATAGATTTGTTGAGTTCTAAATACAGTTCCAACAGTGTTTTCAGACCCTGATGCAAGTGTAAAGAAATTTTTCAGATTTAAAAATTAAGAAACTATTTAAGTGTTCAATTGAGGAGCTTCCCCCTCACTTTCAATTGGAAGTGATTAATCTATCATGTAGTAAAGTGTTAAAAGGTATCTGTGGTAAAGAACCTAGTAAAATTCCAAAGCTGCCTTCCAAATAATAAATATGCTCAAACATACAAGTATAGACTGATATCAACATTTGTCAGTACCAAACTATAAAAAGCATTTAAAAAGATGAACTATGTTAAAACTTTATCACAGATCAGAAGTAACAGATGAATGTTTGCAACTGATCTGGAAACAGGGAATATAAACTTTGAATCCCAATTAAATGGTCTACCACCCCACCCCCAAATTCCATTATTCTCATTCAGAGACCTACATACCACCAGTGTGTAGTGCAAAACAAAACAGTATCCAATTATAACTATATTTTGAAT
This sequence comes from Noctilio leporinus, assembly GCA_004026585.1. Classification (NCBI taxonomy): domain Eukaryota; kingdom Metazoa; phylum Chordata; class Mammalia; order Chiroptera; family Noctilionidae; genus Noctilio; species Noctilio leporinus. The sequence goes on along the minus strand of PVIW01000863.1, from coordinate 120,990 downwards.
TTTATCAGTATAAAATGTTTGGTAATTTGCCTTTTCTTCTATTACATAAGAACGTAAGACTATCTTCAATTGAAAAATCTTAACCCATAAAGCAAAGCATAAGGGCCAAGAAACCTAGAATCTGTGACTACCTGATATTGTTGAATGTGTTAAATTTCTTGGGTGTGATAAGCCATCCTGAAGTGCATGGAAGTACTTTGCTTCTACAAGCTAAGTCAAACTATTTAGGGATAAAGTGTCATGATGTCTTCAATTTAATTTTAGATGGCTCAGCAAAGAAAAAGCAAGTGTGACAAAATGTGAGCAGTCTGCGAATCTCCATGAGGGGTGACATGTGTTTTACCCTTTCTAACTTCTCTGCAGTTTTAAAACTTGCAATTAAAAAAAAAAATCAAGGAAGAAAAGAAGGCTTCTCTGACCACACTATCCAAAGCTACTCCTGGTGGGTCATTAAAAAATGTCCCCGTTTTATTTTTATGTTACATATTATAACATATGTAACATAATATTTAAAATATTTTTAATATTTTTGTTTATGTGCTTATTACCCATTCCTCTGAGATCAGCTATGGTTGATGAGAGTAGGGACTAGGCCTGTTTCATTCTTTTCTCTAACCCCTGTAGCTAGAGAAAGCACTAACACACATTATAGGTAGGCATGCAACCACTTTGGGTGAAAAAATGAGAAAAGAGAAAATGAGGAAATGAAGAAAGAAATGAATAAGTAGATGAATGATCACATTGCTCACAGACTTGGAAACTGAAAGATAGTCCTGCTACTTCTGCCATTCATGCCCTCTGGCCACAAAATGAGCAGGGATATTGTGACCAGTCCCGTGGTCTATTTCTGCCCTGTTATTCCCCTGGGTCATCTTGCATGTCCACATTGGGTCTTGATACCAGCCTTGACCTCATCTGAGCCATGTTGGATTGATGCTATATGTACTTAAAATTTCCATTATGTGAACCTATAATTTCTCCTACAAATGGCCTCCTGCCTGACTATAATAACCAATACTTCTCAGTTCCAGGCCCTTAGAACTAGTCCCCAGTCGTGGGTCACTCCTGCCCCATTTCTGCCTCAGTAATAGTGGGAATGTCTCCTTTCAGATCCTGAGCCCACCACAGGAGCAATCCTTTATTTCTCCCCTAAATCCTTTGAGACAGGTATTATCTCCATCTGGTTGGTGAGAAAACTAAAATATCTGAAGATATCACACCTCTGAAATTATAGCAAGTTAGTGATGGAGACAGGACCGAAACCCAAGTCTCCTGGAGGCAACGTTTCTGAGTTCACTTTTTCCTCTACCGGATTTTCTGTGCTTCTTTCCTTTCGGCCTGGAGAGGGGGCACAGGGCAAGGATACCCATCCCATACTGTGCCAGTCTTTCTGATATTGATGACTGGTCTCAATGACAGCAGGATTATCAGGAGAATTAGCGACAGCATTCTTAAGGCGCTTGGCACAGATCAAGCTTCGGCAACGATCCTGGCTGCCCCTTTTACCGCATGATTCATGTTGTCCTGGGAACTGCGTTCGTTGCACTAACCTGGTCTGGAAATACAGCATTTCTCTTGTAAGTAAGCGTTTTAACACCACGGCAAAGAAATCTGAGATGGAAAGCTTCTTTGATTATTTCCAATGTTGCTTGGCCAGGTTGCCTTGGTTAGGGACTACCTGGGACCTCGGTCAGTGTGTGTATCCTGCCCTGCGCTGCAGCCCCGTGTCTGCAGGCTGCAAAGAAAACAAGACCGCCCTAATTGGTTTGATTTTGCTTTGCAGCCAGGTACTCCTTCAATATTGAGACTGCTCATAATTGAATGCTGTGCTACCCAGGCTTGAATGATCAAATAGAGGCCCAGGCGAGATGGCAGCCAATTACATGAGGTATCTTCCCGGGCTGATTGCTTTTGTATTTAATTGTATGTTAATTGGAAGTTTGCGAGACAGGTAGGCGAAGAAATAAATAGCAAAGGAACAGCAGAAAAGAAAGACGCTTCATGAATGTATGTGTCAGTCTCGCAGGGCAATTTACCACATTAAAAGACGTGAAAACAAACTACACAGATACCTTTAGGGAACATTGTTGGCACCATTGCCCAGAATAGAAGCACACAGAAATGCAAATTTTAAAAGTCAGAATGAGGCACCTCCTCTGGGTTCCCAAACCCACTGACAGAATGCAGGAAGGGCATTCAGCATGTCCTAGTGGCAGCAGGGATGGACCTTCTTTGTCCTCGTTGTTGTCAGTCAATGGCTTAAGGTGAGGAACTGACCCTAACATTCTTGTTATTAAAATCCACTGACTCACTGCATCCTAATGATTAAAATACAAGCCCATTAGCCTGGACAAACGTTCACCCCCCTGTCTCTTTGTTCATCACCATTTATCTGCACTGAGAGTCCTGGGGCCCTTCTGAGCTCACTTACTCTTCAGTCAGCTGTGCTTCCGCCCAGCCTTGGGCTGTTTGCTTTATCCCAGGTGCCTTCTCATCTGCCTGACCCCTTTACATCTAGAGCGCTCACCTGAGATTCAGCACTGATGCCTACCCCACCCCCCATGGAAGAGAGAAACTTCTTCAGTTTGTGTAGTTGGCCACCCCTCCTCTGAACCCCACACCCTCCGGGTCTCTTACACTCCATCCTCTATTGTAACTTTCTGTCGGCTAGTGCGTGAGCGTCAGAAGAGCCCAAGTCATGCCACCTGTTTTCCATGTCGACCCTGAGGGCACTGAGTAGGTGCCCAGTGAACAGCTCTGGGATCCCAGAACCACACTTGCCTGGCAGCGCTGCCAGAAGACTTGGTTAAATTACCTCCCCAAATCTGATCCTATCTCCCATATGCTTAGCTCGAAAGGAAAAGACAAGGGAGACTTTGCAACTTTTATTCACCACCAGGTCTGTCTTCTCTGATGGGATGGGCACCTCTCTAGGTTGACCACGCCATCCCAGTCCTCACACCTGGACGCAGAGGGCTCTTTGTCCTTCCATCCCAGATTCCCTCCACTTTTGGACCCTTGATCCTGCTCTTTGCTCTGCCTGGATTCTTCTCTTCCCAACTCTTCTTATTGGGTTCGCCATGCAGTTAAGCTCTGCTCAAAGGCATCTGCTTTAAGTGAAAGTTTCTAGAGTTGACCCTGCAGTGATGATTTTTTCACAAGTGACTTCTTAAGGAAGGTCTCCATGTGGATACTTGTAGGGGGTGGAGGGGCAGGAAAGGGAGGAGGAGGAGCTGAACTAGCTCAGGAAGTCGCCTGGAGCACTGGCGGCAACCTCGCGGTGGAGACCTCCTCACTGCAAACGTGCCCCTCAGTTGTCCTTACCGGATAGACGGGATTAGGCAGCCGTGTCCCCCGGCACCTGTTACTGATCAGAGGCCTGTAGGAAAGGACCATTGCAGGCACCTGCTGTTCCCTAAGGGCAGTTACCTGTGAGTGAAGCCAAAGAAAAGTTGCAGGACTTTGCAGGTGCAAAAAACCAATTACACAAATACAAAATATAAAAAGAATTCAAGAGGATCTGGGTGGAGCACCCAGATTGTCTGCTGCAGGTTCCTGCCTTCTTCCTCAGCCTCTGACAACTGACTGACAGGGTGCGATGTGCTTGGGTAGGACCAACCCCCCAGTGACCCGCAGAGCTCTTAGCACCCAAGTGCCGCCACCTCTGAGCTCCTTCAGGACTGCCCCGTCAATTAGCCCTTCACTAGCACTTCCCCAGTTCTGCGCCTTTTTCCTCTTGGAATATAAATATGTTCCAAGAGCCCTTTAATGTCTAAAACTAAAGAAAAGAAAGAAAGAAGGAAGGAAGGGAGGCAAGGAGGGAAGAAGACAGACATGGAATCTATGTTCTTCTCGTGCTAAGTGGATGGCAACACCAATGCATGTTTTTGTAACTGTCTCACCTCCTGTTTCCTTTTGACCCTTCTGCACTGATGTTTGGTCCAACTTCCAGGTAACGGCTCTGCCTCATGTCAGGTCACTATTGCTAAGTCTGAGGACGCTTTCCTCAGACTGTACACTGTCACAGAGGGCCAGTGTTTACCACCTCTGTCGCTTCCCTGAACCTGTCCTGCACCTTTTCCCTGACACCACAGTGGTATGCCCTGTTTGGACATCATTCTGCACTGTGTCCATGATAAACTTCAGGGCTAAGCAAAACTTGGGGAGCACAAATAATGTCCCTTGACTTTCTGCAAATGACCCATTTCACTATTGGCACGTGCTTGGCAGCTTCTCCCATGGCTCTTGTTAGCCCATAACTTGCATTCACTTAGAGTGACTCCTTCCCCACTCTCAGGGTTTTGGAAAACATCCATGCCTTGTCATCACCACCATGTGGGCACATTGGGCCTGGACCTATGCTACGCAGCCCTGAGACTTGAAATAAATGGTCTTTGGAGAATGCTGAGTGAAAAGAGTTCATCAATAAGGAGTGAAAAGCACAGTAAGATGGGAGAACACTTAGCGACTGACGTCAGACAAGCAACATAGCTCAGTGGCAAAACTTACCAGCTGTGTGCTCTCCGGTGAGGTACCTCACTCCTCTGTGCCTTGCTTTCCCCTTCTGTGAAATGGGAATACTAAAAGCACCTATTATATAGGGTTCATGTGGTGATAAGTTAAAATGTGTAGACTTTTAGAACATAGTATGTTTTCTGTCAATAGTAAGCACTATGTGAATTATTTTACTTACATTAAGAAAGTTAAATGATATCATCAATGCTATTTATAAAGGTACATTATCCAATATCTGTTTTTTTTTAAAAAAGATTTTATTCATTATTTTCAGAGAGAAGGGCAGAGAGGGAGGAAGAAAGTGAGAGAAGCATCAATGTGTTGTTGCCCACTGAGGAATTGAACCAGGGACCTTTGGGTATGCAGGTTGGCACCAATCCACAGAGCCATGCTAGCCAGGCCAATATTTGTTCTTTAGAGTTGACAAATCCTCTGCACCTGCAATATTCTATTTGCTTCTTATAAGCACCTTACCAGTTGCACACATGGTTCACCAAGAAAGTGACTAAGAGATGAGGTCAGGACTTGAACTCAAGGCTCTGACTCTAGCTTTGAAGCTCTTTCCCACCACTAATTGCACTCTCCCTCTGACACAGCTTTTCAATGAATGGCAGAAATACGGGAACAGCATCAACCTGATACCCTGGATCTAAGATTGCGGGAGTGCTTCTAAGAAAGGCCACTCCATATGGTGAATGGCCTCAAACAATACAATTTGGCAAGTTGACTTCTGGTGATCAAAATCAAAGAGTGCTGGCTAATAACTCCATACGCATGGGCTGCCCTTAGTATTTCTCATCCCTGAGGTAGAATGGCTTTCTTTCCCTCCACCAGCTTAACGCTGGGCTTTGAGAAGTCTACAGCCCCTGCAGAAGACCTCACAGGAAAGCCATGCCAATCAATAGAAATTGTATTTGATCCAGGTGCCCCATCCAGTCTGTAGAAGCGCTTCATTTATCCCTCCAGTTTAGACCTAATGTTAAATGTCAAATTCAGATTGTTTATACCAGGTCTGGGGACAGAGCCAAGACAGCAGCTATAGAGTGGGGCTGATTACAGAGCATCTCTGGGGGACGGTGGAATGCTGGGAATAGATTCTGGCATATTGGTGTTCCAATCCACCTGTTGGAACGTGTGACCTCCTGTTCTTTCTCCAACCTTAGTTGCACCCTGCACTGCAGTCAAAACAATTGACTCATTGGTTTGAATTGGACATTTTGCCCAGTGGCCAATAAGTATTTTATGATACAATTTCAGATCAACAATGATGCCATATTTATTTGCTTTGCCTTTCAATTATAATAAATCTTGATTCCAAGCCTCTATGCCATGACTGGACTGGTGAGAACATTTTTTTTCTCACAGAGCTTGGTGTTAGGATGCACCAGGAGCTTTGCTGTCACCCCCTGCCGTGCTGGGCTCTCATGCCCCCCCCACCCCGGTATCCCATGGGGCTCCTTACACACCTCCTTGAATGGATGACAAGTTCATTTCGGAAGATCTCATTGGTTTAAAGAACTGTTGTTTCACTTCCAGTGCCTGACACAGTGCCTGGCCTGCAGGAGGCAATGAGTAAGTGAGCAAAAGTGCTCACTTAACATTAGTGCTATTACATCTCCCTATAGGAGGTAAAGAATATGGTCACAGATGGTGGGGCACCATTCCCTGGGTCTAACTCACAGCTGTGGAGAAATGGAATCAAGATTTGAACAAGACACGGTGATTGCAGAGTCTGTGCTCAGCCACTAGGCTGTAGAGTCTCTTTATCACTCTCCTGCTGGACACACGGGCGGAATCACAAACAGTGGCCAGCGCTACTCTCTAAAGGGGTTCCGATGAGGTAATGCAGAGAACAGACTAGAGGTGCTGGGTGAGGAAGACTTGCTAAGAAGGTATTTTACTAGCGCAGGGAGGAGATGCTGAGAGTCTTCACTGAAGTCCTAACAGTGGAAAAGGGAGGGAGGGATGGTGGACCTTGGGATGCATTTCAGAGAGAGTTGGGGCTATGGGATTTTAATTATAGGTCAGCTGTAATCCTGTGATTCACACAGGAACCCTATTGACAGGGTGCGAAGGTGGGAAGCATTCTGTGGTCCTGTGATTCGGTGCCAGTCCTTCAGTGAGCTGGTATCCCTGGGCTGTGCCCTTCCCAATGCTTTGCAGTTCCCCTTCCCAACAGGTGAGACAGGAAGGCTAGAGGTGGCTGGGGCTTACCGTGTCCCTTCTCCTGGGGAGAAAACTCTCATGGACACATGCCCCAACCAAGGACGTTTTTCTCTGAGGCTCGATTTCTAGCAGTTCCCTAACCACAGGGTAAAGGTTCCCAGCAGGCTAGGTAGGGCAGCAGCTTCTGTGTGGTGTTGGCTGGTCTTTCCCATTTGGTGGAGGGAAGTGATTTTCCCTGCTCGCTTGATTATCTGTCGGATCTAAGAAGAGTTGTTGATTGTCAATTGCCTTAGCCTGTTTCGTTGTTATGGGGCCAGGAGTTAAGATGTCCAAGTTCTTCACATGGCAGACCAGAAACTGGAAGCCTTTTATTGTAGTTCTATGGTTATTGTTCCATGTTGGCTCCCCCACTGGAATGGGGGCTCCATGAAAGCTGGGACTTTGTTAGCATTCTATGCCCAAGCCTTGTTCAGTGTGCTGCACATAGTAGGAGCTTAAAACGTGTTGAATGAATGCATGAATTCTCGCTCTTAAAAGACTACAGTGCTTGTTGTGTGTGTGTGTGTCCCACATATAGGTCGGAATAGAATGACTGCACTCAGGCCTAGTTGGCCTTGGTTTTTTATCTAGCTAACTTATTTTTTATGACCTTATTTTAAAGCAACTCATTATATATTTACATGTGCAGCCTGATGTTTTGATATACATACATGTCGCAAAATGATTCCTCCAATCACATGAATTAACATGCTCACCTCTCATAGTTACCAGTTGTGTGCATGAAGAAAGCACTGGAAATCCACATGCTCAGCAATTCTCTAGCCTGGTAACCTTTGACTTGGAAGGTGACATCTGCAAGGTGCCTTCTTCATTGATAAAATGCAGCTTCTAGCCTTTGCCTCATTAGGTGATTATGGAGAATAAAAAAGGTAATCAAGAGAAGGCACCTAAACATGACTGATACATAATTGATTTCCAATTAATGCTCATCTTCTCCCCTGGATCTTTTCCCAATTAATACTAATTCCTGGCAAACTGGCCACTGGCTGGTTTGTTCTGATGGAACTATGAACAGTGATTTTATTCACTTCCTAACTCTTTTCTCAGTTTGGAGAAGAAAGGGAAATGGCTGGATTGACAAAAATAAATAAAGGCATTGGGCATTTTAGAATTATTTTATGCTTCTTATTTCAATCAGGCTAACTGTGTCTGGGCCAGTTAGGTGAGTCTCTTTACATTAATAAATAATCTGGCATAAGTGGCCTGTGGTAAAGTTAGTTTGGTTTGCATGTAATGAGCCTATTTAAAAGAGTATTTGATAACTTGAACTCACCCTGTTTCTTCAATTATTTCACCCCCTGCATCATTTTGAGAAGAAGCGCATAATTGGGAAATAGTGTTAACATTCTGTGATGAACAGCTCAGTCCCGGCATGGGGCTAATGGGGAATGAGTTGACTGCTGAAAGGGACAGAAGACAAACACCATCTAAGAATTCCGAACTCTGGCCAAAGAAGTCTGAGCGGCCCCAGAGAGCCTGTGAAACCATCCCCACCCCCCGGAGGAAATTCTGGCAGCAACAGGGCCTGAGGTGAAGAATCAAAAGGTGTGGATTCTAATCCACTGACAGGATCCAACTTCGAAATCTTGACAGGTAATGAGACACTCACATCCGCCAGGTGAACAGATGGCCTCCTTCGGAGGACACAGAGCAATTGTCGCTAAAACAGACTTCCCGATTGTGTGAGAAGAGAGTAGCTCTCCAACCTTGGCATCCTGGGAGGACAGGATGGACTACATTGGAGAGGAGAGGAAGGGAGGGACAGGAGAGAGGAGGCTGTGCAGACATGGATAGCTGGGGCGATAACACCGTCTTCTGTCTTCCATCTAGGATGGCTAAGAAGTGGTGCCATTGTGTATTCATTACTGACATAAAAAGCACCCTCACCCCTGGCAGCAAGGCAGGGGTCTGGAGCTTTAAAGAAAGGATAAGAGTAAAATTTGTGTTTGTTTTGTTCCTAACACATGATGCATCCACACTCTTTCGGGGTATTGACACATAAAATGATACATATTTTTTCCCACCCTGTGACTAAAAATATAATTGGATCTATGTTTGACTTTAATCCTCCCCAGAGTTGCACTTCATCTCGACGGAATGCTGTGTACGTAATGTATGATATTTTCAGGAAAAAGGGCTGCACAAACAATTCACCTCACCTTGGATGGCACAGGGCTGGAAAGGCATGGACCCTCCCGTTCAGCAGGATTCCAGATTCTGGGTCCCCCAGATGTGCACCCTCACCCGTGTCTGGTGTTCCCCACACCCTTTTCTTCAGGAAGGCGGGCGGGCCGTGTCTTCCTGTGAGGCTGGGTGCATTGCATAGCAAGGAATAAATCTGGCCCGTCCTGAACATTTATTGACAGTTGCTGGAGTTGCGGAAGCTGGGCCTCCCCAGTGTCCCTGCAAACGCCATCCCTGCCCGCAGCCTTTCCTCTCCCAACACTCCTGGGTCAAGGGAAGGGAAGGGGACTAAACTACCCTGGGAAACCTGAGCAGAATCGGCCGGCCATGCCTGGCTCCAACCTCTGCTCTTGTCTCGGGAGCCAGCTGCCCAGGAGCAAGAGGCCCCTTCTCTCCCCATGCTGCCAGGCCCCCTGGCCCAGTGGCTCCCGGGCACAGGGGCCAGAGGGGCAAACATGCCCCTGCTTCCTGGGGCTCAAGCAGCCCCAGCTAGATTGACTCACACACGGAGACAGTCCTTCAGCTTGGTGTCAATAGTTAAAGGGGCTTGTGTACCCTCCATTTACAAAATTATTGTTCCTCAAACTGTTCAGAATTCAGCAAAAGAAAAAACAAGAGAGAGAGATTTATTCGAGACCTCTTAAGAAAAGTCCCCAATAATGCCCTTCAGTAAAATTAACGAGTGGTCCTCTGAAGGAGAACTTGGGAGGGGCTCACAGCTGCAGCGACACCTGGCTACGCACCAGGCCCTGGGTATCCATGCTCATCTCTGCTTGGCCTGGCCCTGGAATGATGAGGCAGGTTAGGAAAAGCTGGGGAGAACCTGCTTACTGGCGTGGGTGACTGACCCCAGTTAGCAAGGAGAAGTGGCAGCAAAAAGGGCAACGTCGGGAACCAGGAGGAATTAGGTCCCAGGAACTCCCCTTCCTCATCCCATCCCCAGTGGTCAAGTGAGTGGAAAACCACAGTGAAAATGACCAAATGGGGCAGAGCCGTGATTCCCACCCTCAGGAGGGAAGATTTGGATCACTCTGCAAGTTAAAAAATGCTGACTGGCGAAGGTGCTGGCCAAGGTCAAGGGAAATTTTGAATGGGCAAAAAAGAAAAAAGTTATAAATATTAACCATGACTTTGCGACCAGTGACAGAAGTTAAAGGTTTTAGAAACTAAGCTTGTGTCTGCAAGTTCAACTGTACACATACCTAATTTTTCTGCTCTCTCCCCTTTCACCTTTCCATGTTATACACATTTGGTTGGAGGTTACATTTCTTATTATATTTAGTTAACCAGCCTTATTGGAGGCTAACACAACGGACTCCTCAGGTAACAAAACATTCAGAGGAGACCATGACTGAATTTTCAACTCATTAATATAGGGACTCTCTTCCCGGCATGGATACCACAGCCATTAGGACTTCCTGTCTCCTCAGTTTGGGGAGAGGATGGGAATGCCTTTATTTGCACAAAAAAGAATAGCATCCTCTCAGCAGAATTGCGATGTTGTTTCCATTGTCATATGCAGTGTAAATACACGTACGTGCGTGTGGAGGCTGAGCTAGTCTCAGGGCTGGATGGGCCAATGAGTGGGCTCTCGCCTTGAACGTCTGTGACCTCAGGACCTGGACAACGGGACAAGGCAAACCACACTTCCTTCTGCAGGGCAGCCTGCTGGGCTCTGCCTGGGGCAGGTGCGAAGGGCAGGAGGGAAGACAAAAGGAGGGATTTGCTCCTTTGCTGGGTTCCCTGTTCCATTCCGCGTCACCTTAATAAAATGTCTTCACTGAGAGTGGCAGTTCGTTCTAGCAGTTTGCTTTAGTAGCAGTAGTTGGTTCTGATTCTCGAGTCTGTTGTCTCCCGAGCACACTAGTAAAAGCTGCTTCAGTGTGTCCTCCCCTTCCCCTCACCCTACACACACAGAAAGAGGCCCAGGCCTGAGGGTCACAGGCCCACCTGGAGCCCGAGGGTACCAGCCCAGGACATGCGTTCCACAATGCCAACCCTTTCCCTTTGCCTGTCCACCTCCACAACTGAACTTCAGTTGCCTATCACCTAGATAACAATTCCTTCTATCAACTTCTCTCTGTTCAATTCACCAGTGTGGGTTCCATTTCCTGTCTGAACCCTGACAAACAACCAGTAAACTTGATTATCCTCATTTGATGGTAAGGAAATAGATGTTCGCAGCCCCCAAATTACAGCCTTCTTACAGGATTCTGGACTTGAACTTAGGTCTGCCTGTCCCTTTCTCAGCTCTGCTCTCCTGAACCCACTGAAGGTCATGGCAGTTCTGTGCACCAGACGGTACAACCCTTCAAAGCTCAACATTGCCTTCTCCACAGTGCCTACAGGTGGCAGGCACTCCGGAATGCTGGTAAGAAGGAAAGAAGAGAGAAAGAAAGGAAGAAATGGAGGGAGGAAGAGAGGGAGCAAGAAAAAAGTGATGACAGAGAAAATAATGGAATGCAAACTCTGCAGTGGTATGGGGCCACATGGAAGGCTATAGATTCGCCAACTCAGATGAACAATGTCAGAGTTTGTTCCTAACATAAACCTTCACAAATTCTGAAAATATGATCAACACCCCATTGGATCTTCAATATTGCCCCTCTCCCATTCTCTCTACAGAAAGTGGAACTTTCCATCACCTCCTCCACTTGGCAACCTTTCACAGTCTTCTCATGGTTTTGTGTTTAGTGCATCCTGAATGTTTTTTCAGATTTATGTCAATTTATTAATTCTTCAGCTCTTTTGAGTCAGCAGTGGAAGCCGTGAGTTGAGATTTGTTTTTGATTTTACTTATTTATTCATTATTATTTCAGTGTTTGTGTTGACTTGTTACATCATCCTGGTGTTTCCTTTCTTTTAGGCATTTTAGCAATGCTCCCCTGTTTGGAGCTGGGGGATCCTAATTCTGCCGGAGGCCTGGTGGGTTTGCACTCAGTTTCCTTCCCCTGAATGTCCCTCCTCTGGGATCCTTTGTTTTTTTTTCCTTCCCTGCACCTTCCCCAGTGCCTAGGTTGATGCCTGACTTACAACAGGCATTGAGAAATATGCATTGAATGACTGAATATTAGGCTGTTTCTTTGGGGGGTTTGTAATTTTTATCTGCAAGCTCATGCTCCGTTGAATGGTATACATGGGGGTATCTTGAGTGGCCTAGTGAAGGGTGTGCTTCGTGTTTGCTTTAGCCCAGGGCTCAGGCATTTCAGCCCAGGAACACATTTTAGTTTAATTTACTAGCTTCAAGAGATAGTATAAGTTTAACCCTCCAACTTTCATGAGAGCTGTGCTAACAAAATCTCAACAGAGATTTGTTTTTGTTTATTTGCTGCCATGGTGTGTGCAGACAAAAACAGATACGCTTTTAAAACAATCTCCAATGTTGAGGGCTCTGTCTCTGCTTCTCTTTCTCTTTCTCTTTCTCTCCCCTCTCTGTTGAAGTACCTGACTCTCTGGTTTTCAATTCTCTTTTTTTTTTTAAAAAAAAAAGATTTAATTTATTACTTTTAGAGAAGGGTAGGGAGAAAGGCAGAGAGGGAGAGAGTCAATGTATGGTTGCCTTTCATCTGCCTCCAGCCACAGACCTGGCTGGAGACCTGGTTTGCAACCTGGTTATGTGCCCTGACTGGGGAATCGAACCAGCAACCTTTGGGTTCATAGGCCAACACCTTATCCACTGTGCTACCAGCCAGGGCGTGGTTTTTAATTCTTTATCTATTTTGGTCCCTGGGTTAATTTGGTCAGCACTCATTTATGTGTTCCAAAGTTGCTTGTTAGGGCCTATGCAGTATATCTGAGTGTATGTAATTAAAGAATGTCAACCTACCTAATGTGTTATATTGTTAGACATGTAACTTACTTAGTATATAACTAATCTGTTAAATTGCTTAATATTTCTTAGCTAATGTGATAACTTAGTTAACATATAACTAATGTCTTATATTGTTTAGACATATAACTTGGCTTAAGCCTTTTACTGAAAATTATGAATGTGCCTCAAGTTTATTTTTATCAATGTTATGCACAGTAGGCTAATAAAGAGAAGGAAATGCCCTGTCCTCACACTTACCTTCCCTCAAGTGCTGCTCTCCAAAGGCCATAATTTCATCTATTTAGCTCTTCCTTCTGGCATTTATCTCCATATTCCTAAGCATAGCCATTTCTGCTAAAATGTCAAAGGTATTACCACAAAAGCCAAAAGGAAAAAAAAAAAAAAAAGAGAGAGAAAGAGATTTACGAGAAAACTGGGATTCAGGGCAGGCCACTCCAATCCTATGGTTGTCCAAATGCAGACACCAATAAAACAATAACAGGCTTCATAAAAAGAGCCACACAGTTAAACCTCTAGTGGTTTTGTGCCTAGCCCAGCCTCCTTGAATCCTCCACAGCCTAGTACTGTGAGACACCTCCCCTGCTTCTAAAAGAGACCAGTTTCATCAAAATTAAAAATCTTTCCCAGGATGCAGGCTTCATCATCGATCTTTTCTTTCCCTAACACAGAGAGTCAGCTTCTTCACCAATGCCTCCTTGGTAACCCCATACCCTTAAGTTAAGGACAATTGTAATGGGTTTTAAAGCCACTGGAATGCCACTCTTTGCTCCAAAGGAAGGCATTTCTGTAAAACTTTCCAACTTTTTTTTATATGATGTTAATGCTCTTCTCTTAAATTTTGAGGTTTGCTTTTGATAGCTTCAAAATAGTGACTGAAAGAAATCACCCATGAACCAGCAAAATCTCCACACACATGCACAGTAAATACATATAGTCCAGTTCCCAACAGGGACATATGTTGTAGCAGAACATTATTTGATTTTTGGTCCTTCATATTATGTGTTGATGTCCTACTACGAGAGATGAAAGGTTATGGCCAACCCCTACTTCAAACATAAATCTCCTTCACCTTCATAAGTTTAGCTCACTTTTTTCTTTTTACAAATTTATGGGATGACATTGGTTCATAAGGTCATACTGATTTCAACTGTACTGTTTTGGATAAGCCAGTATACAGCATTTTGCCTATGTAATTTTTACCCATAATTGTTCTTTATAGAGCTTGGGTTACATTTCTTCTCAGCCTACTTTCCAGGACTGAAACACAGCTTTGCTTCTTGACTTGCTTTGCTGTTACTGTTCTTATTTAAATCTGAACTATGAGTTAAACACCTGATACTATATGGAAAGGGAAGATACTCTTGTGTTTTTATTCCACTTCTACTCGGCTACTCAGAGTATTTCCCTTCTGATACCAGCCATTAGAGTTTTCCACACCAAGAAATTCTCCAAGTCCCAGTTACCACCTGGATGGCCTACAGGTTAACTCAGTTCTGAGGCTACCAGGGAGTTTGGTCCCACAAGACAGCCCTCTTCCAACTTCAGACAGTAGCTCCAAGTTGGGGTGCTTCCATAAACCAGGCGGAGATCGGAGGCTCCCATGACCCATTCCTCCCTCAGATTCAATAATTTGCAAGAGTGGCTCACAGAATGCAGGAAAGAGTTCACCTATTATTTATAGGTTTATTATTTAAAAAAAAAGTACAGTGCAGGAAGCACCCAGTGGAAGAGATGAGATGTACACACAGCAGGAAATGAGGGCAGGAGCACAGAGCTCCTCTACCCTGCAGGCTGGCTATTCTCCCAGGATCTCCACATGTTGATCACCCAGAAGCAATCTGGCCCCTGTAATTGAGGGTTTTTATGGAAGTTTTACTACATAGACATGATTGATGAAATCATTACCCATTGATGATCAATGCTACCTCCGACCCTCCTCCCCTACCCAATAACAGAAATGGGTCTGAAAGGTCCAATCCTCTAGTCACTTGGTTGGTTCCTTTGAAAACCAGCTCCAATCTAGCAGTTCAGGTTTGTTTGAAAGGAATTCAATACGTACAGGTTTGCATCAGATCCTTTGTAGAAACCTCCTGCTAGTTGTGAATTTGTTTCTATCTTGTAATATGTTTCATGCTTAGTCTGAAAGTGTTGGTATAAGACATGAAATTTCTGTTTGTAAGACCCCATCAGCTGTTGAGGTCAAGTCTACAGGGAAGAAATTAATTATCTCTGAAGCCCATGCCAGTTACCTTTTAAAGAACACATTGGGAAGAGCATTTAATCCTTCTTGGTAAATTATGAGAAACCCTTAAAGAGTAGTGAGTCAACTGAATTGAATAACAGAAGTAGTAGAACATTCCTTTATACATTTTTTTCAATAAATACTTATAATAGGCCTCCCTTCTGAAAATTTTCCCATGAATTATTTTTCATGAACTGTAGCCTTTGCTGGTGTGTTTCCCATCACCACCCAACCCCCATCCCCCAGCACAAACACACATGCATTTTCTCAGAATTTTGCTAGGAGTCATATCTCAAGAGACTGTCAAAATAAAATGCAATTAATAGGTCAGAGTGTGTCACTAGCATATTAAGTACGAGGTTATCAAATGAAAATGAATTCTGTAATTTTCCATTCTGTCCAAATTTCAATTTGTTTTGCATTCTAATCCCAGCAGTTTTGTAGAGAAAGCCAATAAATAGTTGGGTAGCACCATCTGTGGGTATCTCAGGAACCATGGTGCATTCTCAGCGGGGTGTGATCTCCTTGCCTGAGTGTGAAATCTTCCTCATAGTTTTGTCCCAGAGTAAACAGACACACCCCCTGTGTGTATTTAATGGGGCATAAAATATTTATGCCCCATAAACATTTTATGCCCCATATGCTTTCCCTCTTCATATGCTTTTATTTTCTGTTTCATGATAGCTTTTTCCTTTTAGGATCTGGAGATTCACTTCTGCTATCTTTCAGAGATTTTCTTCTTAGATAGCCACTTGCCCATTGCTCCTGATATTTCTGAGTGGTCTTGAGGTCTTCTTCATGCACTGCCCTAGAAAAGTTCTGTGGTGGGGTGAATACTGTGTATGTTAGTTCCCTAGGACTGCATAGCAAAAATAATATAGACCAAATGGCTTAAGCAAGAAAAATTTATGTTCTCATAGTTGTGGAGGATAGAAAGTTGAGATCAAGTAGGATTGGTTTCTTTGGAAGCCTCTCCTTTGGCTTATAGCTATTATTTATTTTTGGTTTTACTAAATGTATCTGATATTTTAAATCACATTCTTTAAAATTTCATGGGGAAGATGCTAAAAGGAACAGACTGTGAGAAGTACCACCATCCTATCCAGACATGGTAGACTAAGGCCATTGGGAATCATGTTATATGAATTCTGATTCTCTACTGGAGAATTAGGTTCACAAAAATTTTACAGCAACCAAAATCAAATGATAGCATTTTGAAGGAAAAATGAATATGGCACAATCACCCAATGAGCTTGCTTAAAGATAGCTACAAAACCAAGTGTGTGTTTTTACCCCTCATCATCTTGGACTTAACTCTTTCTCATCCCATCTTCAAGCAAATTATGAATCTGACCATGTTTTATGGCTGCCTTTGCTCTCATCATGGTCCAGTTCTTCCTAACTGGTGCCTCTGCTTCCATGCTTTTACTCCTTAGTCAATCTTCATCAGAGCAACAAGAGTGCTCCTGCTAAAAGCAGTCAGATTCTATTACTCCATCAGCCACCCACACCATGGATCCATTTCTTGCCTGCAATAAAGCCAAAGTCCTTGATGGCTTGATGGTTTTAGTGGTCCCGTGTCCTCTGCTCCAATCGACCTCTCTGTCCTCATTCTCTCCCACTGTCTTGCTAGCTCCGCCACCCCAGCTGTTGGCTCCTGTTTGTACAATCTGACCGTAGGACTTTGCGTAGGCTTTCTCTTGTTGATCTTGAGAAAGGAGACACCTGCCAAGAAGGGCTCCTGGCAGCTAACTGGGCTCAAATGAAAACAAAACAAACAAACAAACAAACAAATGGAGCATAGCAGCCATTTCTAACTAGGGCATCTTTCACAGGCTGCATGTCATGGAGAAGCCTGAACCAAACTGTCTGCTTCCTGCACTCTGCTGCTGCCGGCTAAGCCAGCCCTTTCAAAGGGATTCCTGGAATTGTATTTCAACGAACAGGCCTGAGACTTTTCCCATCCAATCAGAGCTGTGCAGCTATATCCCCATCGGCATCTTCACAACCAATCAGAGAGGCTCCCTTTTGACCAACCAGAAAAATGCCTTTGGACCAATTAAACTATAAGAATTTGAAGACAGATCAGTAAGGGACCAGGGGTGGGGCCTTCACCTACATAAGTCGCTCTGCTGGAGCTCAGAGAGTGCAGTTGTTCTTTCCACAGAAGGCCGAAGACTGATTTTCCCCAGCTGGAGCTGAAACACCAAGGACATCTTACTGGAGCAGAGCAAAGCAGTCCGGCAGAGCACAACTGGAGCTGGTGGAGCTGCCTGGAGCAAAGCTGGGGAGGAGTCTCCCCTGAGGGCTGCCTCACAGCCATGCTGTTCCATAGTCATGCTGCTTTGTAATTGAGCTGTAATGCTACTGAGCTGTTCTCACAACCTTGAGGTATCACAATGGAGCTGTTTTCAATGAATACAATGAATAGTTCCTGTTTTCACTGCTCCCAAAATTGGGAATTCCTGTTGGCATTCAATTGGTGCCAACAACCATTGGTCTACGCTCTCCAGAAGAAACGACTACTCCCCAGATACCTGTCCAGCTGGTTCCCTCACTTCCTGAAGGGCTTTCTTAAATGTCTCCTTTTCAATGATGTATGCCATCGATAATACCGATTTTAAATCACAACTCAAAACTGGTCTCATTTTCCTGAATTGTTTTTCTTAACATAAGCTTCAAGAAGTTATATTTCTGCAGTTCATTGCTGTCTCCCCATGACCTAGAATAATGACCAGCACATAGTTAGTGTTCATTAAACCTTTCTCTTTTTTTGAGTAAATGCATTATTTTGGTTTGGATTACAGCCTTCTTTCTGTTCTATTACACTGTTTGTTTCACTATTAAACTACTCATTTGATAATCAATCATTCATTTGCAAAGGTGAGTTTCTATTATGTATCAGAGACTCTGATTCTACAGCAGTGAGGCATAATCCTTAATGGAGTTTACTTGTCAAGAAAATGGAAGTATATAATACTTAAAATCTTTCTCTATGAGTTATTTTCCTACCCTAACAACACCAATAGTTTTTGCTTCAACTAAAATTATAGCTATTATTGACAGGGGATATCTTTTTTGTCATGCCATTTGCTGGGACATTTTCATGTCTTCTTTAATTTAATCCTCTCACTAGTCTATGAAATGTATAATATTATAATCCCCATTTAACAGATGAAAAGGCTGAGGCATAAAACATGGTAATTTCCCCATAGTTTCTCATAGCCCAAAGTTAAATTCATATAATCTGTACCCAGAAGTCAGAATGCTTCCTTTGTTTCTCCTTCACCTTTATTCTGGATATTTTATATATATGTATACAGCGCCCAAGAATCAGAAATATCTGTTTGAACCCCTCTTATTCTCTTAGACAAATGAGAGGGAAAAGGCAATTGTCCTCATAGGTTTTGTGTTATAGTGAGAAAGTCAGACAAAATTTTAAAAAGTGAAGTAAACAAACAAATGAATAAATACACAACAAATAAAGCAGGATGACATGCTAGAGAGGGCTACAACACCAACTTTAGATAGGATGGTCTAACAATACCTGTGAGAAGGTGACATTTAATTTGATAGCCAAGGACCCAAACAGGCATGCCTGTTGTTTCCAGAAAGGATTTTGCAAGCCAAAGAAATAGTTGGTGCAAAGTCCTAATGCAGGAATGTGATTGACCTACTTGAAAGGCAGGGTGAGACCAGGGTAGCTGGAAGAGGGTCACTAAGGCAATGTGTGATAAGACATAATGGTGGACAGATAGGCAGAAACCGGGACACAGACCTTTGTAGGAATGAATAAGGAATTTGGATTTAATTCTTAGAGTCAGTAATGGGCTTTAGAGATGCAGAAGCAGGGACACCAACTAGGAGACAACTGTAATAGTCCACTAGGGAAATCAAAGTGGCGTGTTTCAGAATGGCAGCGGCGAGACTGGGACGCGATATGCAGAAGGTGCTTGGGAAATCCAGCTGTAGGATTTGTTGAAGGAATGCCAGCTGGACAAGGGGCGAGGAGAGGACTCCTATATGAATTCTGATTCTCTACTGGAGAATTAGGTTCACAAAAATTTTACAGCAACCAAAATCAAATGATAGCATTTTGAAGGAAAAGTGAACATGGGCACATCACCCAATGAGCTTGCTTAAAGATAGCTACGAAACCAAGTGTGTGTTTTTACCCCTCATCATCTTGGACTTAACTCTTTCTCATTCAAGCAAATTATGAATCTGACCATGTTTTATGGCTGCAGTGTGAGGTCTGGGCAACCTGCGTGACTGACGGGATCTTTCCTATGAGGGGGAGACTGGAATGGGCAACAGTGTGGGCAACACCCTGAGTTTGGGTCTTGGTAGATTTGGAACACGCACAAGCCAGCTGTGTTCAGGGTATTCCATTTGACCCTCCCCTGGCTCCTGCTTACTTTCCATCAGACTCTGCCTCCTGGGTGGCTGGCTGACCATGGCGCATTGGGCCTCCTTGCCCAGCTGCTTTTCTGTCATAGCTCCAGAATAGCAGATAATGGATGGCATTCCTTTGACTGACATATGCCATCTCTTTGCTGCTGGGCTCTTGAGATACAACAGTGAACTAGAATAGATGCTTAGAGAGAGGAGTGGGGAGTTGAAGAGAGGGGTGAAGGCTGGAGTTCAAGGTCTGAGGGTCATTCACTTATAAATGAAGCTATAGGTTACGGCACTGGGTTAGTTCATGCAGGGAAAATGTCCCTGAATCCTTAAGAGCCACTTCTGATACAGCTCAGGGCTTTCCACCCAGCCAGGCAGGGAGGACACTGGCTTGTTCCCTCTTTGGTCCCCGCTCAGCCCTTCTAACAAAGGCAGTGACAAGCGATTAGCAGCGTTCCCCTTCCAAGGGCCATTTCAAGTCGAGTTGTACCAAAGTCATTATCTCCCTAATTTGCTCTCCGGGATGCTTGCTCACTCGCTCACACACAAGTAGCACTGGCAAGTGAAATAGAGACTTTTGTCCGCTTTCTGTTTTTAAATGTGTTCTTCTTTTTGAGGGCGATGGCTGTATCGACCACAGTTCTGTGTGGCATGAGGAGTCGGCATCACATTCACCCAGGATTCCAGGCAAGCTCCACCCTAGAGGTTGGTTCCCCAGCAAAGTGCCACGATGGGTTTGGTTTCCACTGACCAAGTATGGAGATTCAGGTGCGAGCTGGCAGGCAGGCAATTAGTGTTTTACACAGAGGTATTTGGGGTATTAATAACACAGAGAACATAAAAGGCAAGGAGAAACCCTCCGCGTTCCGTGCAAGAGCCAACAGCTGAGAGCTGATTGCCAATGGGTGGAAGTGCTTCTGGGGGCCCCGGATTAATTACCGGCGATCCGTCTCCCTAATTACCGCAGGAAGTCCTCGCTGCTATTATTTAATTGGAGCGCTTGTTATTTAAGTTCTTTTATATTCGGAAAGCAATTAATGGGTTGAGGAGAAGTAGGCTTGATTTTTTAAAGAGCTTCCTCTAGACTTTCCAGAATTCCGTCCTACATAGTTTTCAAGGCGCAGTTTATGCCGTGATGGTTGCCTGGATCCTCACTAGCTGCCCCTTCTTCTCAGCTTGTGTAGGACTTCTCAGAATCCTTGCATCCAGCTTAGCATTCTCAACCTTTTAAAATAGAATTCTAGGGTTTCAAACTACCAGTGTAGGTCTAGCTTGGTTTCTAACTTGGGAAATCTAAACTTTGGGTTCCGAAGATAACCTTCGAATGCCTCCTTCCTTTTCGACAGCTGCAGAAAACCCTTTCCTATGGTTTTCATTGTCCCCAACTTAACTTCCCTTCTGAGATTGAGAGAAGCTATCCTTTCAAAAGGTCAGACACTGGTAGAAATCTCTGAGGTTTCACTGTCCCACATTCATCACCTTTCTGCTGAGCCAATGGAAACAAAAGACAGAAAGGAAAGAGTGGCCTGAGATCCTGAGCTCAGTAGAAGAGCCTGGGTTCCGGAAGCAGGTTCTCCCGGTGCCCAAGCTGAGCTTCTTTCTGCTACCAAGGCGCATGTGCTCAGAGGTGTGCTCAGGCTGGAGCACGTGGAAATCACTGCTTGTCAGACTAACGTGCACACAGCTCTCGGCGGGATCTCGATGAACCGGCAGCTTCTGACCCAGGGCGTCCTGGTGAGGCCTGAGATGCTGCACCTAGAACCAGCTCCGGGGTGACCCACCGACCACCCCAGGAAGAGCGCAGATTTAGAAAGGGCTCTGTGAAGTTCAACACAATTCCTACAGGGGGCACCAATTGCGTCAGTTCCTTTCTCTGTTCTTTCAAAATCCCTTCCTCCATTTTCTGACATTAACACTTGTCTTCCACCAGGGGCATGAAATCTGTCCAATCCTTTCTTATGCTGCAGCTCCAGGTATGGGCTTGTGATCCAGGACTGGTGGTGTAATTCAGGACTGAGCTTGTGATTCATGTGTAGGTTTGTGGTCCAGATGTAGGCTTGTGTCTAGGTGTGGGCTTGTAGTTTGGGTATGAACCTGTGGTCCAGGTGTAGGCCTGCGTCCAGGTGTGGGCCTGTGGTCCAGGTGTGGGCCTGTGGTCCAGATGTGGGCCTGTGTCCAGGTGTGGGCCTGTGTCCAGGTGTGGGCCTGTGGTCCAGATGTGGGCCTGTGTCCAGGTGTGGGCCTGTGTCCAGGTGTGGGCCTGTGGTCCAGATGTGGGCCTGTGTCCAGGTGTGGGCCTGTGGTCCAGATGTGGGCCTGTGTCCAGGTGTGGGCCTGTGGTCCAGGTGTGGGCCTGTGTCCAGGTGTGGGCCTGTGGTCCAGGTGTGGGCCTGTGTCCAGGTGTGGGCCTGTGGTCCAGGTGTGGGCCTATGTCCAGGTGTGGGCCTGTGTCCAGGTGTGGGCCTACATCCAGGTGTGGGCTTATACTTTAAGCCTGGCCAGTCAGCAAATTCTCTGCCCCTCATCCTCTGCTTTGTTATATTAACAATGGACATTCAACAGTCATGCACATCAGAGACAGGCCAAAACTTGCTTGTATCGTTGAGGAACAGGCATTCTCTTCTTGCTGGGCTCAGTGAGAAGGAAAACCTGGAAACACAGAAGCCATGGTGTTCTTTCAAATGGTCCACCTGAGGGAATTTTAGGATCTAGGACTATAGGTCTAGAAGGGAGAACATATGTGCTTTCAGATGACAACACTTGAAAACCTGCATCCAGGTGTACATGAAGCTAGGTCAACCTCCTAGACATTTCTTTCACAAGCCAATAAAGTCCCTAGTTTTGCTTAAGATGGGCTTCTGTCACTTGCAATCAGAAGAGTCTTGATTAATACAGTTCCTATCAGGGAGGATTAGGAAAGGACTACCTATCAGGAGCCCAAGTTAGAGAGGTAGAGGTAAGCTACCCAGAAACTTCTGGCTGTTTAGAAGCTGAAGGTTCCCATGTCCCAGAAGGCCTCACTAGCCCTCAGCTGCATGCACAGCAGGGAAACCAAAGGCTATGACCTCTTTTACCTGCTGAGCTCCCCATCTCTCTATTCTGAAAGCAGGGATTTCAGGGGGCAGCTCCCCCGGCCAGTGTGTCCTACACGAAAAGCCCATTGCTTTACATTCCTGTACATTCTTTTTCCATCACAGCCCCTCCTAGGACAGGACCATGGTGTGGTAATGCTTGAGTTCGAAGCCTGCCCTTGCTTCTACAGTCTGTGTGCCCACCAGGAGGGACAACTTCATGCCAGAGCTTCCCCCCAGCTCAGCAGGGTGAGGCTGCAGGTCCAGCCTTGCCAAGCTGCCGTGTGGACCAAGTAAGATGCTCTGGACAGCCTCCTCCTCCCCTTCTAACCTCATTAGCTGGCTTTTGGCCTTCCTCCTCATTTTCCCCTTCTGCTATGCCATCCTGAGGGGAAACATCCTTCTTCGGAGACCTCTTTCTGGCTCCAGGATCTCTGGTGCAACCAGGAGAGACTATGCATTTTCCATTCCTCTCCCCCGAGCATTGGCTTGAGCCAGAGCATCAGGGCTCTGCCCTCACTGTGCTCAGTGGTGATTAAGCAAACTCAAAATTAATATTGAGGGTCAAACGAACGCATGCAGATCAGGAAGCTATAAAAGTGTGTTTCTCAAAGGGACCTATGATTATATTAGCTGTACTCCCTCTTTTGATAGAGCTCTGCCTGGAGTGTGGGCGTCTGTGGGAAGCAGGGACCCTCCCTGTGCATGCACATTTGTTTACCCTTTGACACAAAAGAGGCCCAGGGAATATGGGAAAACAAGAAACACTACTTTGGAAAATGAAGGGAGCATCCTGATAACCTTTAGTGAATATGCAAAGGGACACTGTGGCCGCTCTCTGTTGCTCTCTGTTCTTCAGCTTCCTTCATTGTGGGGCCAACCTCTAACTGCTGTGCCAAAGGGCACTGAAGGGTTGGAGCTAGAGAAATGTGTCCCAAGGGAAATTCACTTGCTTGGCTGCTCCCGTTTCTGTTTGTTAAATTAAATTGATTGGGTAACATCAGTTAATAATTTCGGTTAATAACAGATGTACAACTTTATAATATAACATCCATATACTACCTTGTGTTCCCATTACCCAAAGCCCAGTTTCCTTCCATTACTTTGTATTTGATCCCCTTGGGTCTTTCTGTCTTCTCTCTCCCCCTCTTCCCCTCTAGTGGACACCATTCTGTTGTCTGTACCTATGAGAGTTTTTGTGTGTTATCTTTGTTTGTTTGTTTTGTTTGTTCATGTGTTTCTTTTCATAGAAGCAGGGAATAAATGGAATGGTGAGTACCAATGGCTGGGGAAGGGGGTGGGGAAAATTGGGAATCATTATTTAATCCATGTAGTTTCAATTATGCAAGATGTATATATTTTAGAGATCTGCTTTTCCACATAGCACCTATATTTAACAGTACTGGACTGTGCACTTAATATTTGAAGTTGGTAGATTTAATTTGAAATAACCCTAAAATGTTACCAAAAACCAAGAGAAGCACAAGGGAAGTTTTTGGAGGTGATGGATGTGTTTATTGCCTTGATAATGTGGTAATGGTTTCATGGGTGTATAAATATGTCCAAATTAATCAACTTGCATACATTAAGTATCGATTTCTTCTATCTCAATTATACCTCAGTAAAGAATGAAAAACTGCTTTCCCAATTGATCTGTTTTATTCTTGCTTCTCTCCAACCCATTCTTTACATGGCAGCCAGACGACTGTGGTCAAATGTAAATTAGGCCCTGTGGCTTCTCTGCTTAAAACCCTCAAATGCTTTTTCCTTGTTTTGGGGTCAAATTCTAACTATCCTGCACTCCAGACTCAGTGCCCTTTTTTCTGTCCCTTGAACACAGCAGCCTTGTTCATGCCACAGGTCTTGCATTTGCTATATAAATTGTGCCCTCCCCCCAACCCCCAAATTTAGCATAATCCTATTCTTCCTCACTCAGGCCTTCTTGCTCCAACTACTTGTTTCAATACTTTGCCTGACCACTCTGCATACCTCAGAAACCTCTGTCACTTGTCTCTGTTGTGCTCTTTATGCCAGATAGTGTTTGTCAGGCTCAGAAATTATTGTGTTTATTCACTCATTTATTGTCATTCTGCCTCTTTTCCTGTCATTGTACTTGTCACATAATAGTTACTCAATAAATAATGCCTACAAATGAATGAGCTAGTTTTGTGGTCTTGCTTAAATTGTTTACCTTTTTGTGTCTTCATGTTCATGTTTATAAATTGAAGACACTAGATAAGGAGAACGCTTGATATATGAAATGTCTACCCTAAGGCCTGATTATACAATTTGGAATTTGGGAAGACATGAAAATATGGTTCAAGGATGTGACATGAGATTGATTCCCCAAGGTACTAAAGATCATTTTGATGGCGTAAAGCTAACTAAGAAAAAATGTTATAATAAAGCAGATGACTCTAATTAAGTCCATAATTACAGACTGTCTGAATTCTGATTATAGAGAAGGCAAATGACATTCTAAACAGATGGCTGTCTAGAAGACATCATGCAAGAAGGAGTATTTGAGCTGCACCATGAAGAATGAGCTGGATATGGACAGACATCCCACACACTGGTGATTTATTTTAAACCAATTCCCATTCATCTCAGGGCTCTAGGTACTGGGGTGGCATGTCCTGGTAAAGCATGGAGTCTGGCCAGGTTACATGTGGTACCCAGCTCTGCTCCATGCCAGCTTAGTGACCCATGTCATCAGTTGATCTCTTCGAACTTGTGTCCTCATCTGCAAAATGAGATTAATGGTATTGATTACACAGAATTGGGGGGACTTGATTAAGTTTTATTTCACAAGACCTGTGGGCATGTGAAACAGTGACTCACTCCTATTAGGCCCTCATGAAATAGTAAAGAAAATACAAAAGTAGTAACGTACTCAAATACACATTTCATGAAATATTAAAGAAGAAAAAACAGAGTGAGAGAATACGGGACTAACTTTTTCCATCTGCCATCCCTTGACTGGCTGTCATGATGGGTTTGGTGTTGGGCAACGGGAAACTCTTAGAAGATCGTGGCCATGAGGGAAGACTATACACAGCTTTCCTTGTCCCCCAAATGTGACCCATAGTGGGAAATAGAAAGTAAAAGGTGCTCTTCATATCCACAATTCTCAGCAATGGGCTCTAAGACCTTCAGAAACGCCCCAAGCTTGGTAATATAACTATAGCAAATACCATTTCTTATGTAACCTAAACCATTTGTGCCTCAGAACTTTTCTCCCGAAAGGTATAGATTTGATGCCATGTTATGCTCTAACAAAAGACTGTCACTCTTACAGAATTCTTTCTTACTTAATTTCAGCCACCAGCGGTAGATGTTTTCTTCTTGGTGATTTTTTTTTTTCGAGAAGATCCAATCAATTCATTAAAGTGATATGTTAGCAGGACCAGGAATAGGGGCTAGTCCAGGACACTGGGTCCTGCAAGCACAGGGTCTGACCCTGTCCGCTTTATTTTTTTACATGATGCATGGATATTTTGCATTAATTTTGATATTTTAATATTTTATTAACGACATTAAAATAACATATAAAGATGCTATTTATCTCATTACCCTGTTTCTTGGTACTGATTAGATTTTGTTACCAAGGTGAGTGCCTCTCTTGTTCCACCCTTGTCCTGGGCTACACGGATGGGAGAAGACATAGTGAATCTGGGTTCAATAAGATAGGAAGAGGCCAGCTGGACGCACGTACTGATAAGGCTGACCGCCAGTCTACTGAACAGACATTGCACTGGGTCCATTACAGCCAATGCCTCATTGAGTCCCTGCAATAACTTTTCAAGGAAACAATACATCTCCACTTAGGGGATGAGGCAGGTAGTAGGCTCTCAAGAAATATGTGTTGAATGAATAGTAATAATAATGCCCAGTTTTTCTTGAATGCCTATTATGTGTCAGGGATGGTACTAAGTTTTCTATTTATTAACTCTTGGCAACTTTAAGATCATTGATGAGGAAACTGATGTACCTTTTCAAGATAATATCATGAAGAAATAAAGAAATTAGTCCATGGACCCAGGTGAAATGTAGGATGTCCAATTAAAATTGGATTTCAAATAAATAATGATTTACTTATAGTATAAGTATAATAAGTATACATACTCCTATTAAAACTTGTATTGTTTAAAGTTGGAAATAACTGAGCACTCTGGATTTGTTTTCTTTTTTGTGTCTCTCTTTTTTTTTTTTTTTCTAGTAAGGCTTTATTTTGGGGGGGTGTTTTGGATTCACAGCACAATTGAGGGGAAAATATAAAAACTTCCCCCACCATTATCAATATCTTCCACCATGTGGTCCATTTGTTACAATTGATGAACTTACATTGACATGCCATCACTCAAAGGCCATAGTTTATATTAGGCTCTGATTAAATGGTGCTACCTTCTATCATAATGACATGGCCTCTGGTGTCTTGAGTGGAAGGTGGCACCCAGTCCCATTCCATCTTCTCCAGGAAGCCTTTCCCAGCTGATGGCTCAGGCTGTTTCTGTGCGCTGCATCTACCTGCCCTAGCCCTCCCTCTGCAGTTATACCTGCCCTTCCCCCACTGCTCTGGCCTTGTTTCTCCTGTAGGCTGTAAGGTCCCCTAGGTTCTGCCTCTGGTTTTTCACTGCTATGGCAGGTAGCAGTTACCCACAAACATCTGCTGAGTGAATCAGAGCATGACTACATGGATACACAGAAGAGATTCCCAAGAAGAGGAAGAACACTTGGGAATGTTAATGGGCACTTGGGATCCTCTGGTGTCTCTGTGCATTTGGTCCTGATGTAGGCACCTGACAGAGCAACTTGAAAAAATTAAATAGCACCTTAAAGGCACTATTTTCTCTGGCCCTGCATCGCTGACTCCACACAGCCAACCTCCCAGGATGCACAGGGCTCCTTTGTGAACATTTCCCCTCCACTGAGTTAGAAACACACGTGGCAATAACCATCTCAAACAAAACAGCATACAGTCTCCCCATTGTTGGCCACACACTGTGATTCCGTCAGGGCGGGTCTCTCAGAGAGCGCACATTTGTCACCTCTTGTCTCCAAGGCCCATGAACATAGTATGGGGCAGAAAAGTGATGGGGCTTCTCATGGGACAGGCCAGTCTCTGCGGTGGTCATGCCATTTCACAATAAGTCCCCTGCTCCGTCATTAAAAAGCCCAAATGGCCACCTATGTCTAAAGTAGACCTGAAGCTCCTTTCTTTTCCTATTGGCAGCCAATGTCTGCTGCGATTCTGAAACGGAAGGACACTTCTCTTTTCTCTTGAGGGGGAGGGGAGTAGAGAGAAGGAGTATAATTTTAATAACTAGGCCTTTTATTTTCATTACAGTCATTTGACATAGGCGTGAGGGTGATAATCCCGTCTTCCAGATGTGAAAGCTAAGGCATAGTGGGTTAAGTAACTTGTCCAAGGTCACCCGGTCAGTGAGTGGCAGAGCAGGGCTGGGAGCCTCGGCAGGCTGACCACAGGACCAAGCCTCCCACATCATGCTTATTTCAGGACTTTCCCAAGCAGCCGCTTAACTGATGTTTTCAATATGTAATACCTACAACATCCTTGTGGGTCACTTTTTAGGAGCCCACTTTTTGAGATGAGACCACTGAGATTCAATGAAGTTAATGAAATTATGCAAGACAATAAAGTGAATTAGTGACAGAGCAAGAATTCAAACCTGGAAATGTGTGACAGCAAAGCTTATGATCTTTTTGTCATCCCCACCCCTTCTCTGCATGTGTGGGGTGTGTATCCGAGCTTTATAAACAAATTAATTCAATCAGTTCAACAAACTGATGTCTTATTTCCTCTGTATGTGAACAGAGATATATTTATATTCAATGGTCATGAGCAATTCTTTTAAACCTAGTATTCTCCGATTCAGTTATGAGCATTTGTTCATTGATCACTAGTTTTGTGACATCATGGTAGGAAACCAATAGGCTGAATAAGGTTCCTGGCCTCCAGGGAAGTGTCATATAAGGTATTGTCATCACACGACTCAAGTGAGGTCGAACTCCAGCACCCAGGAACAGTATTCAGGCAGAGTAGCACCCGTGGATTCATGCACTCTGCTGTTTGGGAAATCTCTACCAGGGTCAAGTACTTTGCCAGGCACTGGGGGTAAAATGACAAAATGGATGTAAACTCTGATCTCCTGGGGCTCACTCTAGTGGAAGGCCAAGAAGGAAATGGATGAGAATCCGTTGTCAAGGGTATTGCTGGACTGGGATGCTAATGCATCATCTCCACGTAAAGACTTCCCAGAAAATGTCAAATGAGGCTACTTCAGTCCCTGAAAGATGAGTAATGAGGAGAGAGGTAAAAGTGGAGGGAGAGGAACAATCAACCAGGGAGCAGAACAGTCAACCAGCTTTCCAGGCAAGGGGCACATCATGGCCCAAGCACGGGGAAGAAAGAGAGAGCCAAGGTCAGACAGATAAGCACATCGGGCTCATGCAGGCACCAGGGAGCTAGAATTTTGTTTTTGTTCTAAGAACCAGAGTGACTGTCTGAGAAATAAAACTAAAGATAATTGCCAACACACATATAGCACTTCTGTGATCTCAGGGAAGTTACTTCATGACTCATTGTCCTTATCTATAAATGGGTATATTAATAAGACCTGTCTCCCAGGATTCAAGGAGAGAATCCTTGTTAATTTTAGCAGAATGCCTGAGCATGCAGCCACCCGAGGTGTTATTTTAATTATAGTTTGATCATCATGATTACTTGCTAGAATGGTGTGATCATCTGAATTTTGCAGTTGAAAAATCTGAGAGCATCTGGGGACTAGAATAACACTACACAGTTGAAAGACGTTAGACCACAGGAGGATGGATAGGAATCTCCTGTTTAGCTTCTGCTGTACCCTGTGTCTAAAGAGGTGGCCTATAGGTGTGTTTCAGGTAGAAGTGGTGAGCTTGGTGACATCTCCTCCTGGACCAGAAGTTTGCCTGCCGGGCTGCCAGGAAAGGGAACTGCCTCCTGGGAGTGGGGAAGCTATAGTTTAGGGATGATGCTTCAGGCAGGGCTGCCCCACTGTGGGAAGGGCTGCCAGTGCAGATCTGAACAGAAAGAAGCATTTCTGAAAAGCACCTGCTCAGATTCTAGTAGTCAGATATCTCAATAGTAGTGATACATAGCCCCAAGGACCATTCACCCAGAGCCCTGACATTAAATAAAAATAGGCCCTGAGATCCTTGAATGGTTCCTGACCTCATTCTATGGCTGCCATACAGCTCTCAGCATCGGGCTTCTATTGCGCCATGTACTGGGTACCAAGAGTGAAATAGAGATGACTCATGTCAGTGATGATGATGGCTGTGACGCTGATCTTATCAATCATGTCCCATGAGCCAGCCACCTTCCTACGTGATCTGCACGTCCTAATCCTCACAGTCGCTGTCCTTTCAGAGCTCACCAACACCAGGGACTGAACAGGCCGCCTAAGGAGCAGAAGACTCCGTTCAGAGGGTCTAGTTAGAACCCTGGTTCTGATGTTCCTTGACATCAGCCTGCTGTATCAGGCCCTCATATCTGTGTCTTTCAAGGGCTCTATGCAAGGATCTTTGCATAAACCTACCTGCCCTAGTAAGTGTTTAATAAAAATTGTTTAAAATGAGCTGGAGCTAATTTTTCTTTTCTTTTCTTTCTTTCTTTTTTTAAATTTTATTGTTGTTGTATTACATCTATCCCCTTTTTGCTGGAGCTAATTTTGAGGAGCTCCATCAACCAGAATCTACCTGAATCCTTAAATTCTAACTGGAATCAATGTCTTGGCCAATGGATCACAACTCTGGCAAGTTTGAATTTGATTGTCAATGAGAAGCCAATATCGTATCTTCAAAGATGGAAAGTGTGGGGTGGCCTCTGAGACAGGAACCCACACTCTGGGTGACATTTTCTTTTCCAAGTGCCCAGGCTGGAATGCTCCAGGTCTGGCAGCTGTGGCCTGACTCTTCCCAGCTCTGAAACCAGATGACAAGCATCCTGTCTCCCTCCAGGAATCCTCACGAACATCACACATGGCGCTCCTCCGTGGCCCCAACTCCTCATAGGACAGTGTCCTATGAGTGTCACTCCTTTCTCCTGCCTTCTTAGGCATTCTCATTAAAGGAGGGGGGCATTATCATCTCAGTTTACACGTGAGAATGCTGAAGGTCAGAGACTTTTGGCCTTACCTAAGGTCACACAACCAATGACTGTCCAGGAAGAAATGAATTAGTTCCTGAAAGAACTCCATTCTGAAAAGTAGGCTCTTTTTACTACTCCATATTGATCTG
Organism: Noctilio leporinus; assembly: GCA_004026585.1. Classification (NCBI taxonomy): domain Eukaryota; kingdom Metazoa; phylum Chordata; class Mammalia; order Chiroptera; family Noctilionidae; genus Noctilio; species Noctilio leporinus. Next base: position 90,221 of record PVIW01000863.1, on the reverse strand, counting down.
ATAAGGATATTTATATCTTTAAAAGAGTAGTGTGGTTAAATGCACAGACTCTGGACCCAAGATCTAAACTCACAATGAGACTTTGGGCAGCTGCATTAGTCTGCTAGGGCCACTATAACGTAATACTATATATAAATGAAGTAGCCTGAGCATCATTTATTTTCTCACAGTCTGGAAGCTGGAAGTCCAAGATCAGGGGGTTGGCAGACATCCTTGGCTTCTCCATGTCTACTTTCTCCTTTTGTCCTCACATGTTCCTTTCTCTGTGTGTACACATCTCTGGCATGTTTTGGTGTGTCCAAATAGCCAATTCTTTTTTAAAAGATTATACTTACGTATTTTCAGAGAGAGAGAGGTGAGAGAGAAAGAGAGGGAGAGAAACATCAATGTGTGGTTACCTGTTGCACACCCCGAAATGGGGACCTGGCCTGCAACCCAGGCATGTTCCCTGACTGGGAATTGAATCAGCAGCTTTTTGGTTTGAAAGGCAGTGCATAATCCACCGAGCCACACTAGCCAGGGCCCAAATACCCAGTTCTTATAAGGACACCATTCATATTGAATTAGGGCCCACTCTAACAGCCTTATTTTACCTTGTTCATCACTTTGAAGGCCCTATCTCTAAGTACAGCTACATTCTGAAGTCCTGAGAATTAGGACTTTAACATATGAATTTGGGGAGGGGTTGCAATTCAGCCCATAGTTATAGAAACTCCATGAGCCTCATTTTACATATCTATAAAATGGAGAGTACAAATTAACGTCTATTAAGTGATTAGGATGGTGCCCAATACCTAGTAGATGCAAGATTCATGTTTGCTAAGTAAAGAAAGTGGAAGCAGAGGAATAAACTGTCAGGCCTGACTTGCTTTTTCAGTTCCCAGCCCTGGTTTTTATATAAGTAAGTGCTGCAATAACATCTATTGAGCAAATCAATGGCTCTGGTGCATGAGAGGGAAAGTGGCTCAGTACAGAAGGAGGGGTCAGGCTCACCGACCTGGAAGGGAGATCTGAGATTATCTCTCATCTAAAGAGAAAATGGATTTTCAAGGGGTTAAGCGACGTGCCCAAAGTGTCACAGCTGGTAAAAGGCAGGATTGTGGCAGGATATCAGCAGTCCCACCTCTCAGGCCACTACTGTCTTTGAGGTAGACCAAACACCCTTCCAGGGAACTGAGGTACTTAAAATACATGAGTTTTCCCTGTCTCAAATCCCCACCAATACCAGATGCATCTAGGCCTGGTGACTTAGTTTCAGCAAGAATATTATTTTTAAAAATGTTGCATTTGCATCTTTCACCTGGAAGGTCCTGATTCATTATATAGAAGAAAACAGATTCTGGTTCATGGAGACAGGATGTGCGCTGCATAACTAGAACGGGGTGAGTCACAGCAGATGGGGGTGAGCGCAAGTCCACGCACACGGCGATGAACTGCAAAGGGCAAGGAAAAAGTGACAAAACTGAAGGCAAAAACCTGGCTGCACGAAGAGGTGTCTTGGAGTCATTGCTGGCTCTGGGACTCACTTCAGCATCTGCTTTGATGCTGTTACCACAAATATCCTGGAATTATTCACCTTACTGTATTAATCAGAGGGCTAATGAATCATGAGCGGATGCTTTTATCTAGAGATAGTTATTGTCCTTTGTTCTTAAAACAAATGGACCCTAGTCCACAGAGGCAGAGATGTAAAATCTACACGCTGTCTTTGTATTACATCTGCTTGATTAAAAGTAGTGATGAAGTGCAATTTTCCAGTAAAGAATATTTGCTTATTCTAGAAAAAAATTTTGAATATATTCAGAGTAAATTCTTTATTTTTTCTGTATATATTTAATAGTCTTTAAATATGATATTTCAGTTTGCTTCTTAATACTCTTTGATAGATGGTGGCATCATTATTCCATTTTCCCTGTTATTAAGTTTGGTGTTTCCAATTTTGAAGGGTGAGTGTAAGTGAACTTAGGTTTATGTTTTGAATTAATTGGTTAGTTTTTTTTTTTTTTTTTTTTTTAAAGATTTTATTTCATTATTTTCAGAAAGAGGGGAAGGGGGAGAGGCAGAGAGGGAGAGAGACATCAATGTATGGTTGCATTTCACCTGCCTCCAGCCACAGACCTGACTAGAGACCTGGTTTGCAACCTGGTTATGTGCCCTGGCTGAGGAAGGTTAGTTTTTTTTTTTAATCTAAAATTGTGAAAATCAGATATTCTTCTAACTTTCACATACTATGATGTTAAAGTATTATAGTGTTAGCTAAATTCCCTGAAAAAACCCTTGAATCCATTTTCAGATATCAGCATTTGAACCTAGCTACCACGACATTTTGGAATCTACAAAAGAAACTACAATAATAATCAAACAAAGTGAGGGGAAAAGGAAGAAGCACGGATTTGATTCAGACCAGGCTGGTCAGGCACCGGGAGGGCACGGTTCAACACTTGACATCACTCGCTGACATTTCCCACCTGGTAACCGGGGATAATGTGACCTTCCTGGTGTGATGGTCGGAAGACTGGATGTAAAGTGCATAGTCCAGGGGTATAGTCCAAGTTCATTCTTTCTCTCACCCTATCGATGCAGAATCCAAGTGCCCCTTCCCCAGAATTTTACAATTCCAGGATAATTAACCTTTGTTTTCTACACAAATAGATAAGGTCTCCTTTCTAATTTTTCACATATGAAAACAATGTATAAAAGCGAATTGCATTTTGTCTTACTAATTGCATTTTTACTTCACTATCACCTCGATTGTGACTGAGCCAGCCCCGCGAAAGTGCTGTTACTGAACAGCTATCACCTTCAACATGTTGGACCCAGAGGGATGAAGTCCTCCAGCCATCAGGGACCACCCACATGCCCGCAATGTGTGGGAGGTGGCCGTGGCCCTGCCCCTGAGTCCCCCAGGTTCATGCCACTCCCGCAGGTTGTCCTAAGCACAGCTCAGCTCAGCCTGAGGGCCTACCGGATGGGTCTCAGCCCCTGGGCAGAAATGATCACATGTTTCCCTATGTTGACACTGCTCCACACACAGCCTCTGTTCCAAACATCACCCTCACTTTCCTCAACGCATTTATACCCACATCCTCTACTCACCTGTGTGCTCAGGCAGCAAGAGCAGGCGGCTCATCCGCTGTCCTTCTACCTGCACCAGGTGCGCTGCCCTGCGTGGAATGAGGGTGGGTGGCTGCTTCCTGAACGAATGAGCCTGCTGAACGCTCACTTCAGATAGTCTGCTGGCCCCAGAATTTCTGAGTACATGAACTTGAAGTGGAGAGGCACAGGGCTGTTTTTTTTTGAACCACATTAGACATTCTTGTTTTGCATATTGGTTTGTAAGAGGTCAAAAACATTGCTAAGTTGCCTAAGAGCACTTTTATTTATACGGCCCACAAGACAAGGGAAAGTGGTACTGCTTCTGTGACATGCTGGAATCAGCCGTATTGTATGGAGGTCTCTGCCAGGGAAGGGCGCTAACCATTTATTAGAGGCTCCCACCTGTCCACCCGTGGCACTGCCATTGGGTATATCTCATAATTTAGCGTTACCCCAGCATGCCTGAGAGAGCCCCCTTACAACAGGTTCTGGAATGCTGCATGCTCCCCACTCCAATAAAAAGAGGCTAGTCCCTGGCTGGTGGCCTAGTGGATAAGGTGCCAGCCTGTGAACCCAAAGGTCGCTGGTTCGATTCCCAGCCAGGGCACATAATCAGGTTGCAAGCCAGGTCTCCAGCCAGCTCTGTAGCTGGAGGCAGGTGAAAGGCAACCATACATTGATGTTTCTCTCCCTCTCTGCCTCTCTTCCTTCCCCTCTCTCTAAAAATAATAAATAAAATCTTAAAAAAAAAAAAAAAAAAAAGAGGCTAGAGTGGATAGCACATTCTATTTAAAAATGTTAAATACAACTGAGTTTTATTTGGGCCTTCCATTAAATTCCCATTAGATTGATTAGATCTGAATTAATCATCCAGTCCTCCCCCACGATTCCCCAATTAATTCTACATGAGCCCCTGCTTTGATCAATGTACGGACTTCATTGTATTTAGTTAATTAAGAAATTGAAGGCATGGATTTTGTCATTACTACAGGCAGCTCCAATTGACCCTGGGTGATGTTTGATGCGCTGCTGTGAACCTGGAAAAATGGGGTCCTGACTGCTTGTGTGGATAGAAAATGGTGGGTGATCTGAGAGATGGAGCTGAACCTGGCCGAGAAAAATAAGCATTTGCTATTACTTTGACATTGCTTTAAAAATTGGAAGAGTTCATTCCTAAGCAAGAGGAGGGAATCAACTTGGGCTGTGTGAAGTCTGTAATCTATGGGGACGAAAGTAGGGGCTTTGTCATGAAAATAATTTGCATTTGAGATCTTATTCTGCCATTATACTAGCTGTGTGGCCTCAAATAAGTTCTTAAACCTCTCCCAAAGAATTCAGTGGGTGGCACAATGTTTGTAACTGTATCACAGTGTCTGAGGGGATATGGAAAATGTGCTTGGTGCATGGTTAGACATAAAAATGGCAATCATTATCATCATCATCATCATTGGGTATTTTCCTAGTAATTGTCTCTTTAATCCTCAAAAAATTCTTAAAAGATATAATTTCCTCTCATGCAGATGAAGAAACTAAGTCTCAGAGAACAAGAGGACATTCCTAATATCACACAACTAACAGGAAGTGAGCATGGAATTCAAATTAGGGTCTCTCTAACCAACCTCCATTCTTTCAATCACCTAGTTTTCCTCAAGGTGTATAGTAAACAATTTTAACTTCCTGTATATGGAAATTAATACCACCCTCTTACCCTTGAAACACAAGGTTTTCTGTTTAGATAAACATATTTATGGAGATACATAAATTGATTTAAAGACAGATGTTTTAGGTAAGCCATTGTATGGGTAACACGAATGTCTTAGATTTTTACAGCTGTATAACAAATTATCCCCATTTTATCAGCTTAAAACAGGCAATATTTATTATCTCATGGCCTTTGTGGGCCAGGAATCTGGACCTTTCTGATGAATACTGTGTCTCACAGACCTGGAGTCAAGTGCCCAGGAAGGGACAACTGTCCCTCAAGGCTCCCCTGGGGAGGGCTCAGTTCCCAGCCTCTCTCACAGGCTGTTGGCAGGAATTAGGTCTGAGCTGCTGGTTAGCTGAGATTTCAGTTCCACTGCACGAGGGCATCTTACAACATGGCTATGTCCTCTTTAGTAGCAGTTAATTATTTGAGAAGAAGGGAGTTACGAAGAAATGGGGACCAGTAGGAGACAACTTAGAAACGGCTCACTATGTATCTGGTTATGAGAAAAGTTATGAAATTCTCATGCAAATGACTGAAGTTTGGGGAAGTATTTACTAAGCATTCCATTTCCAGAAAGAAACATCAGCTTGGAAAACATAACCTGCCTTCAATGTTCTTGAAAGTCGTCCATTTAAAACCAGTGGAAGGGTTCTGCTTGGGAGAGACACTCGGACCCTGTCCTGGCCCTGCAGGGGTGTCTGCACTGCTGCACCGGAACTCAGAAGCCTGGAAAACACTGTTTCAGAGCTAGAGCACCCGAGAGCCCACTTTAGCCTTTCCTGTGTGTCACCGGTGGCTTCCCCTGTCTGTCTGAGCTGACCTCTGGCCTGCAGGGTACATTATTTGTCTTCCCCGTGTCACCACAGCGAAGGGGGCACATTCTGATTATAGCTGCCTTTTCCCAACAGGTTGAGAGAGGTCTTGAATGTATCACAAAGAGGTCTCTGTAACGTAATTTTATTAAAGAAAGATGAGTGTCCCAACATGGAAATGATACCTCGCTGGAAGAATGTGGACGGAACCCTGACTGGCCAGTTACCATGCGTTTGACCTTGGGCCAACTTAGGAACTTCTCAGCCTCAGACAGTCTTTCTGCACCTGTCACTCAACAATCCAGGCTTTCCCAAGTTTCCCAGGAAGGTTCAAACCACGTGGGAGTTTGTGAAAGAGATTTAGTCTATACATATAAATGATTTCATGATAGAATATAACATTCTATGATAGAAGCAGAACACCAGGATGAGGAGTTTATTAATGAAACAAGAAAAATCTACACTACGCATTTTATTACCATCACAGCAACATGATCAATGCCCTGCCATATGGTGAGGCGATCTGACCACAGTGTAATTGTGTGAAAACTGCTGTGGCGCTAGCTCTGAGTTGATAACATTGGTCCAGTAATTTTTTTTTTTTTTCATTTTGCTGGGAGTGCTTTCCTGTTCTCACACCACACTCTCTCTGTTGCACTTGATAAGGACTAATTGGCACCGTGGGCTGGAGCCCAGCTTCGCCTAGTCCCACGGTTCTGCCTCCGAACGCACTGGTCTAGTACAAATTGTTTTCCCTTCGCTCAGAGACACTTATCAAGGCCCAGCAAGGAAGGGGACTTGGGCCACTCACCAGGCAGACAGATCTGTCCAAAGAAGTAACACCAACCCCCACCCCAACCCCCAGCACAATGAAATTGTGAGACTTTGCAACCCTGGAAAATAAAAACAGAAAAGAACTTTCTGAAACAGATTGCTTGACTAGGGATAGCCAACAGGGTGATTTAGGGAAGTATTTGAAAGAGGTCTTCAGCTCTGACACTGTAAGTGCCCCAGCACCACCCCCAGTCCCCCAACATTGCTGTGCCCCTTGGCAGGTCTGCTCACTGCACGGGATTCCCCCTATTCACCTCCCTGGTGTCCTCAGCACCTCTCTCGTGACCTTCACTAGGATCATTATTGCATTCATGGCCTCCAGATCTCCAATCTTTGGAACTAAAAATACCCTTAAAAAGAAACACATTCTAAATTCCACCAGCCATCAAGAGACTACAGGTTCCATTGGCAGTCAGGCTATGTTCCTTTACTTCACCTCTTGAGTGAGCACAACCCATTCTCATGGCTCCACCTAGACTTCTAGGCTTTAACTCCTGTCTTCCAGCTTTGCCTCCTCGAATCATAGCAGTTGGAGCTAGAGGGACATTAGGTCATTAGCCCAATGGTGATGTTTTTAGCAGAGAGAACTGAGGCAGAGAGCGGAGGACATTCTTAAGATCCTATATCTACGAAGCAGATGGTATAGATGCCAAAAACAATAGTAATATCCAGGGATACTGGGTTTCTATCTAAGTTTTCTACAATCTGTCTGGCCGTATTTCATTTTCCATATTAAATGATCTATTAAAAGTTGTGCCAGGGAAAGAAAAGGGTCAGTAGAACATGAATGATCCCCATTCTCCCCAAGTGACTTGAGGTGCAACTTCATCTTTTTGCCTGCTTCCGGCTGTCTTGAATGGGGAAGGAAGGAATGCATGCAGTACTTATATAAACAGCTGTGGTAAACCAAGTGTAGAAATCTTGTTATTAGACCTAAGGGTAGGTATTTCGGGCTATGTTGTTCAGGTGAAGTAACTGAAGAACAAGGATGTTAGGTGATCTGCCAAAGTTCTTCAGCCAAAGAGGATAGACCAGGGCAAAAAACCCAATTCTGAAGCCACTGTCCACTGAGAACAACTGAGAAGGCCCAGCCAAGGTAGGCCCCAGGAGACTAAGCTTACCCATTTTGGGAACATTTTCTCTAGTCATGTTGTTTTTATAAATAGTCAAATGAAACCAAGCAATGATGATGTATTCTCCAAAAAAAGCCTTTGTTAAATGACCCTCAGAGTCAAAATCTGTCTTGAAAGACATTTTTTGTGGCCATCCTCTGCCCCTCTGCCAGACCCTCCCCAGAAAAGGGGTGTTGCTACAAAGCTCAGCAGCTGCTGTCAATGATCACCCATATTTCCTCAGATCCCTGTGGCCATTTTTGTGTTCAGGCTTCAGATATGCCTCTGCTCTGGGCAGTGCCAACTGGAGGGTGGCCTGCAGGTGACCAGAGCCCTCTCTGTCCATAGCACAAAAGTAAAAGGGTGAGAGGTAGCTGGGAATGTGTGCCACCAGGGCTTGTGATGAAGAATGCAGGATGAAGAATGTAGGAGGATAAACACTTGCCTCCCTTGCCCTGCATTCGGAACTCAGGCATGTGACCTTCACTGTTTCCAAGGCTCCCCTTTGGGCTGAAGCAAAGCCACCCCCCAAGGTTGATACCCCCGACTGAGGTACCCACATGGTCTTCTTTCCTTTCTCTGCCACACTCCATGTCCCTGGGTCAGTTTTATCCACATTGTCACATTAGGGGTTACTCCTGAGAAATGGACTTAAAGCACAAGTACAGCCTATCCTTTGTTTGAGTCCTGATGGTCTTTCCTTACCTTCAATAAGTTGTTTTTCCTTACTTTAATAAAACATGGACTTCCTGTGGACTCCCATCTAACAGCTATTCTGTTGTCCAAACTGACAGTGCATAAACCTAATCCCCTTCCACTTGAAGACATTGATGGTGCCTTTTAATCTTCCTTTATCCAAATTGCAGAGGACTTAAATGAGAACCATTGTGTTGGCTCAGTACTTGCATGATATAAGCTAAAAATAAAGTTTCCACTGCTACTTCTCCATCTGTTATCAGGGAAAGAGAGGGAGAAAGCAAAAACAAAGACTTGTCACCTTAACAAAGGACTTAGAACCCATGTGTGTCCCCTTCCCATGTCAGAGAAATGGCACTGTCTACTGGTAATTAGGTGCTACATCTTGAACGATTACTGTATTTTGAAGAATGCATGACCACTTTACATGTGTTATCTCATTGCATCTTCTCAAAGTCTTATTCAAAATTGCTATTGTTATTCCTGGTTTAAAGGTGAGAAAACTGAAGTACAGAGAAATGATGTCACACTGTCTATGTTTAAGGCAGTGACAGAGCTGGGCTGTGAATTCAGGCAGTTTGACAACAGAGCCCATTGTCTGAACCATCACACATTACTGTGAATACCCTGTGAAATCAGGAATTCATAAATACACACTGTTATCGTGCATTGAATTCTTGCCAAGTACTCATTAAAGAGAGTTTGACTGTAAAGGCTAGAGTCATCCCCAAATTGCACACAGAATCTTTGTTTTAGATTGCAAAAATGGCCACATTAAAAAAAAAAAAAAATGGCCACATTTTCAGCTCTTCCCCTCAAGAGACAAAATGCTTTGGCCAATGAGGCATTAACAAACGGAAGCAAGGGGCAGCTCAAGAGGGTTTATGTATTGGAACATGTTTTCTCTGCTGCTCTTGGAGCACCCTGAGTGCCATGTCGAGAAGTCTTTGCTACTTTATTGGAAACTAGGTCACATAAGCCATCCCGGTGGAGTGCTCCATAGACTGAACATTCTACAACATCTAAGTGAGGTCATTTGAGACCATGGCTTTTCAACCTCACCACTTCTAACATTTTAGAACAGGCAATTCTTCACTGCAGGGGCTAGTTCGAAGGACTGCGGGATCTTTAGCAGCCTCCCTGACCTTCCTCCAATAAAAGCTCCCAGTTATGACAGCCAAAATGTATTAAGATATCATCGAATGTAGCCCTGGTTGGTGCAGCTCTGTTGCTTGGGTGTCATCTCACAAAGGGAGAGATCACTGGTTTGATTCCCAGTCATGGCACATGCCTGGGTTGCAGGGGCACATGCAAGAGGCAACTTATTGATGTTACTCTTTCACATCAATGTTTCTCTCCCTCTTTTTCTCCCTCTTCTCCCCTCTCTCAAATAAATAAGTGGAAAAGATGTTTCCAAATGTCCTCTGATGGAGGTGTAGGTGGGTCTAAGTCATTCCCAGTTTAAGGACCACTGTTCTAAACTATCAAATCCCAGCTGACGGATTTCAGACAAGAGAAATCACTCAGTTGGCTTATATAGCTATAATACAAAAATAAGTGATTGTTTCAAGCCATCAGGTTTTGAGATTGTTAGTTGTCCAAAGGTAACTAATACTTTCTTTGTGAAAGAGCCAGTATGTATTCACCATACCCTTTCCTTTCTCTGGGTTGCATAGAAAGACTACATTTTGAAGTCCTTTTTATATTTAGGTATAGATCAGGTAATTATGTGCCTGCCAATTGGAATGTGAACACAAGTGATGTGTAACTCGTCTCAAGCAATTAAAAGTGGCCTATGCTCTCTAGTCTCTTTTTTTCCAATCAGCTTGCCTAGAAAGAATAAAACAACTATAATATTGGCAGAGTTGAAAGATAGAAGCCTGAATACCTGGGTCGTCACTGGAGGGCACCCGCTCAGCATTGGCTATCACAGGAGTGAGAAACACAGCTTTACCATTTTAAACCACTGAGGTTTAGGATTTAGTTGTTATCACAGCAAAGCCTAGCCTCAATCTTCATTTCTGACCTATCTCATCTATTGGGAATCAGCTAAACTTATTTATCTTTTTCTTTGGGAGGAGGAATAAGAAAGTTTTAATCAGACCTCTCAGTGAATGATCAGAATTTCTTCAATATCTTTAGTTTAACACCAGAATGCATATCTCAGTTCTTGGATTCATTCATTCAGTAAAAGTTTCTGCAGTGGCTACTAATTGTCAATTACTATACCAAGAACGGAACCATGTAGATGAGTAAGACTTGGTATCTGCCACCGAGGAGATCACAGTCCACTGGGAAAGGTAGACACCCTAAAAGAAAACTCAGAAAACAAGGTGAACATTACCATGATGAATTTATACACCATGTACTAGGAAACCTTCAAAGAACCCATAAATAACCACACAGAGAAATCACGAATGGCCTCACAGGAGACGTGACTTTATATATCGATCTATCAAAGTAAGACTTCTTTTTAATTTTTAAGTTTCTTTTTTTTTTAATTTTAGAGAGAGGGGAAAGAAGAGACATAGAGAGGGAGAGAGAAATCAATGTATGTTTGCCCTTTTTACCTGCCTCCTGCTAAGAACCTGGCTGGAAACCTGGTTTGCAACCTCGTTATGTGCCTGGGTGGGGAATCAAACCAGTGACTTTTGGGTTCGCACGTGGGCACCTTATCCACTGTGCCACCATCCAGGGCTAAAAATAAGACTTTTAATAGGCAAAGAGTAAAGAATACAAGGAAATAATAATCAAAGAACATCTGTGTAGGAACAAGAGCAGCTTCAAAAGAAATGGTAATGTGGAAAGTACCTTAGGAAAGACTTGAAGAAAACAGGTGGTTGATCTAGAAACCTCTGTTCTGCTCATATATTGCTGTGTTACAAACCAGTCACAAATGGAATGGCTTAGAAAATCAACCACGTTGCTTTATCTCATGAGTTTGTGGGTGAGGAGCTGGGACATGGCTTGGTTGTACAAGTCTCCTGCTCTGTGTGGTACTGATGGGGACCATTCAGAGATACCTGGCAGGTGGATAGGCGAGCATGGATGAGAGAATCCAAGATGACTTTACTCATGTACCTGGTCTGTACTTGGTCTTAATTGGCATTGCTGAGTTCAGCTAAAACTGTTGACTTGAGTGCCAACATCTGGAAGCTCTGATAGAGCACATCATCCTAGAGTAGTCAAACTCTTTGAATAGCTGATAAGGGCTCCCAAAAAGTGTTCCAGGAGACAGAAAGTAGAAGATGCCGGTGTCTTAAGCCTAGGAACTGACACAGACACACTTTGTTGTATTTTATGGTCATGGTAATCACCGAGTCTTCCCAGATTGAAGAGAAGCTGTCCAAGTCCCCACTTCCCAATAGTAGGTGTGTCAAAATATTTTCAGGCAAGAGCAGGGGTCTCAGTATCTCAGTCAAGGTAAAAGATGGTTCTTCTTTGATGAAATCTACTGGCAGGAACATCAATACCAGTTTCTTCTTGACTCTCTGGGATAGATTAGTACTAAACACCCTTGAGAGATAGAGACAGTGTCAGAGGGGCATGTGAGAGGCAATTGATTGATGGATCTCTTGCACATAGATATTTCTGTCCTTTTATTCTCTCCTTTCCCCTCTCTCTAAAACTAAGTAAACAAAATCTTAAAAAATAAGGAACAGAAGGTCTCAGGTGCATCCAGGGCTGCTACAGAGGCAGAGGTCTGCTTCCCCACAGACTGCAGACCTGGAATGCTAATTCTTCTCTTTCTCTCTCTCTCTGTCTGTCTCTCTCTCTGTCTCTTTCTGTCTCTATCTGTCTCTCTGTCTCTGTCTGTCTGTCTCTCTCTCTCTCTCTGTCTCTGTCTCTCTCTCCCTCTCTCTCTCTCTCTCTCTTTTTCCTGTGAATGCTCCTGGTTTAGAATGGCAGGCTGACAGGAGCACAGCCTGTTTTGACTCTGACTTCAGGGCCCTCAAGAGAGCCTTGTGACTTCCCCCCAAATGAATTTCTCATTCTGATTCATTTTTTCCAGGGGTAAACAAGGAGCTTCATGACTCCTCTAACCATCTTGCCTTAAAGAACTCACTGGCAGTGGTAAGAAAGGCTGTGGAATGTGGACCAAATTTGAATTTATCATGCATCACAATGTCTCAAAAAGTAAAATTTGGTGTCAAACCCCCTTTGAATCTGAAGTAATTTTTTATATTCCCTGAAGTATTCTCATTGGGGTAGGGGGATTGTGGTGTTAAAGAAAATTCCAGGAAAATAAGGCCAAAAAGTCTTCTCACTGTGGTTGTAAGGGTTAAGTAGTGTTGAAGAGAATTCCGGGGAAGTAAGGTAAAAAGTGGGGGAGGATAAGATTATTGAAGGAAAATAAACAAATGAGCACCTTACTAACTGAAAGAGGCTTCCTGAGAAATCACTGGACTCTCCCAGGTCTAAACAGCAAGGGGAGGTGCGCTTGCCTGGACATGATGAAGCCGGGCCCCATTCCACCCAAGATCAAGTGCTCTCTAAAAAAGGGGCGTGATCCTGGATTGATCATGGCTTTGCTATGTAAGTAACATGCGTAGAGTTCAGAGCACAAGTGAACACACAAACAGAGGACTACTAATTTGGCCAAGAGTTATTTGGCATCTTGTAAAAGTTGAGGTTGTTTACTGTGTTATTGGTTGGTGGAGGGTGGGGAGTTCAGTGAAGGGAATGCTGGCCTATCTCCTGCTTACCCTAGAAGGAGAAAACGGGGCAGACTACTGAGCAACTGGCCCACCCCCAGCCCCACCCCCCTGCCACCAACACATTGAGGGTCACCTGACCCACCTGTTGGTCTGAAGAGCTGCTGACCTACCCTGCAGGGTCCAGAGAAAACCCAGGGACCTTCTGCCTGTGGTGCAAAGCAGCCCAGCCCCTTTGACCCATGTGGGTAGCACGCCATCTACCCCTGTACAGCAGTCACCTTTTATCCCCAGGGGATAATTTTCAAGTCCCCAAGTGGATGCCTGAATGGCAGATAGTACTGACTCATATATATGTATATATATATATATATATTTCTTTTAATATACATATACACAAGTTTTCACTTGAAGAAAGCACCTTAGGGCTTCTCTTGGCATATCTGAATTGCCAACATCATGACTCTTGCACTTCAGGGCCATCATCAGGTGCAATAAGGGTGACTTGAACACAAGCACTGAGGCACCACAAGAGTGGATCTGATAACCTGGATGACATCCCAGTGACCAATGAGTGGTCAGAGATACAGAGTGGAGCACGGGACAAAGGGATGGTCTGTATCCAAGGTGGGGTGCAGAGAAAAGGTGCAACATTGCATCACGCTACTCAGAACTGCACTTACTTTAAACCTTATGGATCAGTTATTTCTGGAACTTTTCACTTAATAAACTTCCAACCACAGTTGGCCATAGATCACCAAAACTTCAGAGAGTGAAACTGTCAATAAGAGAAGCTCCTGTCTAGGTGCCCCCGCCTTTCCCAAGCTCAATTCGCACCACCTTGAGCTTGCAAAAGATCCTCGTTGGCACCCGTTTCCCTACTTAGAAGAAATCTGAAGAGGATTTTTGCTATTAGGAAAAAGGTGAAAAGCGAAGATAGCATTCAGCATTTGACTTGCAGCAAGCATTGCAGAGGGAGCAGGGAGATCTTGGCCAGGGGGCTGCACATGACCCCTTAGCACCCGGCACCAGAGCCCTGCGCTGTGGCTGGGGCCTTCTGTGCTGCCTCTCCATCTATTTTGCGCATCGGCTTAAGGCACTTGCTTCTTTGCTTTACACTGTTTTGGAACCTTATGAGGTTCCCTAGGAAGTGTCTGCTTTTGGATAGTGGGAGAAACCTGTGTAAATACCTCTGTGTAAGGCCAGTCTACCTTTGGACAGGTTCCTGGTTCCCTATCTGTCCCTGGTTACTCTGAGTCAGGTGCTTATTGTTAAGTACTCGTCATGCATTAGCTCTTTCCTCCCTCACTTAGCTCATAGCAGGGAGGGGCTGTTATCCTCACTTGGCATGAGATTGAACCCTAGGGGTTCACTTACTTTCTGGGGTTCATCCACTTTCTAAGTAGTAAAGTTAGGGTACGCGCAAGAGCATGCTCCATAGTAAGCCGAAGAGAGCTGGGACAGATCTTCCCCTCAGCGTTCTCGGAAGGAACCAACCCTGACAGCCACTTGCTCTTGGACTTCTGGCTTGAAGTGAGACCATAAATCTCATCTGGTGAAGTCACCCAGTTTGTTTTACTTTGTCCTGGTGGTGCTAGCAAAGTAGTAAAGAGAGGATGCCTCAAAGAGCGAGAGACGGGTATTGGCGATGACCAGTCCTTTCCCTAAAAGAAATAGACCCAGTTATGGCAGCTCCAGGAAACTCATCCAGGGTCCAACTACACTGTACGTCAGACTCCAACCTAGTTTTTGCTCGATGTCCAGGGAGTAAGGTCTAGTCCTAGAGAACACTAATAAAGACCTCAAGAATGGTCGCTAAATCATGCGTGCCCTGACACCTTAGACTCCTAAATTAGTGGTCAGACCTCATGATCAGTGTCCATCCAATTCCTCAACAATTATTTATTTGGTACATAACTCTGTGCCAAGCACAGTGTAAGGTTCCTGGGAGTTCTATAGTAAACTAAGTGAGCCCCTGCCTTGGGGAAACTTAGCACGTAGTGGAAGAAACCGAGAGGAAAGAGACAAAACCACTGCAGGGGTGCAGGGTGACAGCTCAAGGCTCAGGCTAAGCTTGGAGTGAAAGCGAAGCATGCAGCACAGAGTGGGCTACCTGGCCAGGCACCCCCGAGTGAGCTGCCTGGCCAGATGTGGGGGGTGGGGTCAAAGCCAAGTCTCAAAGGGTAAAGCCAGGCTTCTCAGAGAAATTAGCCAGTGAGAAGAATAAGTACAAAAGGCATGAGGGAGCTTGGTACATAGGTGACAGGCGACAAGCTCCCATTTTCCAGACCATGATAGGATGAGTGGTAAGAGGACAGGAGCCAGGTTCTGAAGCCACCTCGTCACAGAAGGAACCTGGCTTCATCCTGATGGTGGAAAGGAGCCACCAGACAATGGAGTGAGTGGGTCATGTCTGAGCTTTAGAATGACATCCTGCTGGCGGTGGGTGGCAGGACTTCCCATGACTCTCTGCACTGTCCCCAGCTTGTCTCTGCACGGCAGCTCTCCGCACACCCCGGCTGGAGCTGGGTGAGATGTGGCAGCTGTCAGAATGCTAAGGACATGAAAACACTCAGCCACAAGTCAGGCTTCCAGGCCAGGGTTTCTTTGGTTCCCACACTTGGAACAGCTAATCTCACAGATGCCAAGACATTAATATCTCCAGCTGCCCAAGGCAGAAGCTGATGCATCAATGCAAATGAACTCTGCACGGGAAGTATTCTGGATGAAAATCAAATGGCTTTACCTCCATTCAGTCACTTCTCCTCCCCTGGCCTTGATTTTCCCCTCTATAAGAGTTAGGCTGGGATACCTCTTAGGCTGCTTCTACGCCTTAACAGTGTGTCACATAATGTAAAAATGATCGATGGGACAGTTAATGCTTCTCAATACGCGGTGTCTTGACTAATAAAAAGAGTATTTAGGCTAAGAACAAACTGGAATTTGCATTTCTGAGCTCCTACTATGTCCTAAGCATCATGTTTATGACATTCCGTGTATTCTATTCCTCAGAGAAGCTTTTCCTGACCACCTGGGTTACCACATTAATCTAATTTATCACATATCCCCACTGAATTCATGTATGCATCTGCTTACTTGTATTTTTTTTACTAGGACTCTGTATTATTTACTGCCGTATCTCTAGCATAAAGGGCTATCTATGCCTGACACATAATACATTCTCAATAAATGTGCGTTGGGTAAATGGATTCTGAGCAAGGTGTTATCATTGATGGACACGGGGGATGAGCCCAGAAAGGCAAAGTGGTCTCAAGTTACACAGACAGTGAACTTGGAGTGGAATCGCTGGATTCCAACCAGGTCTGGATGCCAAAGCCCGGGGGGCAGCCCCTCCATGTCATCATCTTTTCTTACTCAATTCAAGTCACTCTCATTATTCCTCAACTCCTAATCTTCAAGTAAAAAAGAAAAGAAAGTAAAAGGTCTGGGGTTAAGCACATGTTTGGTGCAGGAAGTGTGTACATGACGGTACGAATATGGTAATCGGAAAAGACATTGGGAAAACCCAGAGCCTCATTATCGCCTTCCTTTGGCAGACCAGCGCAAGCATTTGTCAATTCTCACTTAACTCTCCTTTCATTTCCTCCTTTCAACTGGATTTAGGAGAAAGTGTCTATTGTTGCAAGAGGGAATCATTGACTCCGTTTCTTTCCTCTTGAAGATGGAATAAAGCGCTCGGATCCGAAGAACTCCCTCAAGCGATTAGTATCATTTCACGCGGTGCTTAGAGAGTCCTGGATTGCAAACTTCTGAGAGCTGGAGAGACCCCTTGAACTTTCTGTTCTCTGCCTCAAAAGAAACGAAAGAGACGACAACTTAATTCTTCCCTAATAAGTAACAATTCAGCGATGGTTTCTAGGCCAGGGAGGAAAAATGCCATTCTCTGCTTTATACGTAAGTCTCTAACTATGCTCCCTGGACTCCATTCTCCCGGTGTGGGGATGGTGCCATCTGAGAGAATAAGGTTACACATGCAGAATGGTGCCCTGGGACGATGTGGTGACTCGATGGCTAGCCATCTCTGGGTTTGGCGCGGCCTGGGGACATGTGGTCAGACCAGCCTTGAAGTTGTGCAGGAGTGGCTGGATGTTCTGACAGCCAGCTGTGGGCTTCCCACGTGAAGGTGCCTGCTCTTGGCGCTCTTCGCTGAGAGTGAACTGCCGTGATGATTAAGAGGCAGCTGAGACAGTAGCGTAATTGGAGCTAAAATTATAGTCGGACTTCTTCAATTGTTAAATCACTGAAAGGTGCAGCAGTAGGCAGCCTCTGCACAGATGCTCAGCAGTCCCCATTCTCATGGTTTTCACTACGTGTGCAGTCCTTTCCCTGCCAGTGTGGCCTGGAACTGACACAGTAACTCCCTCGTCACCAGCAGAACTCGGCCAGGGTGTCAGTTCTTAGATGAGGTTATAAAAAAGTGTGACTTTCATCTCTCTCCTTCTCATGCTCTTTGTACTCTTATGAAGCAAGCTTCCTACAAACAAGTCCAGTTGCAACAAACTAAACACAGCCATTATTCTACAACCAACAAGTAGTTGAGGCCGTCAGCCCAACAGTCAGCAAGGAACTAATCTTGCCAAAGGCCGAGCGAATGAGCTAGGAAGAAGTTTGTCCCACCATCAAGCCTTAAGACGACTCAAGGGCCATACCCAACACCTGCGCTTCAGCCCAGGAGCGATTCTAAACCAGAAGACCAGCTAAGCTCTGTGTAGCTTCTTGGCCCGTAGAAAATGCGAGATAACAAACTGTTGTCTAGAGCCACTCAGGGTGGGGGTAACTCGCTATGCAGCAGAAGATAACAAATACAGGTTCTTTTTACCTAAAGAAACTAACCAAAAACCTTTTGGAATCAACAAGAGTTCAGTAAACTGAAAGCATGGTAAGTACTACATTTAGCAAAACCTGGATTTGAAAATACTTAAAGGAAAAATATTCCACTAACCATAGCCAAAGAAATAAAATATGTCGAAGTAATCGCAACAAAAATACGCAGGGTTAGTGGAAAATTTGTGGAAAATTACAAAATCTTATTGAAAACATAAAATAATACTTGAGTCAGCATAGAGTATATTTCTGAATGAGAAGACTGAAGGTTGTTAACTATTATTTATTTTTCAAATGGCTTTCAAGTATAATGTAATTTCTATCAAAATCATGACAGATTATCTAGTTAGCTAGGAAAGATGAATTCAAATTTATCTTATAAGAAAAAACATATGTAAAAGTAGCAGAAAATTGTTCTGAAGCAGAAGTCCATTGTGGACAACTAATCTTATTAGTTACTAAAATGATATAAAGCTACAAATATCAAAAGGTGTGATTTTGACCCAAGCCTCAACACGCAGTTGAGCAAAATATCCATACCAGGAATATAACTCATAAGCTCAATAATTTTGTGTTTAGTAGATAAATTTATCAGAATATTCAGGTTAGAGCACATATAAATTAAAACAAAGAATGAACAAAGATACCTACAGTATATAAAAAGACAATGTGAATTATTGCTGAGAAATTATATTTGCAGCAAACATAGGAGAGGTTTGTTATCAATGCTGGGCAGTTAACACAAACAAATGAGTAAAAAGTACCTGGACATCTATAGAGAATGGGAAGATAGAATTTTTCTCATACTAGAAATGCGTTTGTTTAAAAAGTGATGGTAAGTTCAAACTTGCTGGTCATCCAAGTTATGCAAATTTCAGTTATTACAATGACATCTTATTGCTTAAATAGCATCCAATTTGCAAAGAGTTTTATTTTATTTTATTTTCTGATGGTCAGGATGGAAGGCTTTTAAATACACTGAAAGATGAAAAATCTCATGCGTTGCTAATCTTTGTGTAAATTGCTGTAAATCTTTGGAAGAGCAATCCAGCAATGTGTATCATAAGCTTTATAAATATCCATAATAGTTGATGTGATAGTTTCACTTCTGAATTGTATCCTTAAAAAGAGAGTAGGTATAAATGTGTTCATCATAGCATTATTTGCAATTACAAAGATCTTGAAAGACTTTAAATGTCAACAAAGAGGGTTGATTACACATATTCTTTATTTTTAGCCATAAAGATGATATTTACATATGAATGTAATGTCATGAAAATTTTATCATAAGTGACAACGTAAAGTAGAATATACAAGTGACTATAGATGTTAGACATGTATATATTAAGATATATTATAAATACTAATCTATATTATATTTTCAAATGCAGCTATAAAGCATATAAAACAACAATATCTAAGAGCTTGACATGTGCCCAGAATGAACTAAGATGTTCAAATTCTCACAACACTGTTGGACAGGTGTAAATACCTTGGACTCTACCACGTAGACATCAGAACACACATCCAAGGTCAGACAACTGCTAGGCACAGTGAAATCTGAAACTTGTCTCCCTGAAACAAGATCCCATACTCTTGCCTTTGGACCTTTGTCTTTAAAAGAAATGAAAGAAAATATATACCCAATAATAATAACAACTATTTTTAGGAGATGGGAGTAAGGATGATGTATTATTATTGTTGTTGCTTTTACCATCATAATCATCCCCAATATCTTATCTTCTTGTATTTTTTCAGTTTATTTAATGATTATGCATCCATTATTAATTAGTTTGCCTTTTAGGAAGATAAGCAAAATTAAGAAAAAAGTAAGTTTTTGTAATGGGTTCCATTTCTAGACTTATGAGGAGATGAAAAAAGAAGTATTTTGCTTGCTCTAACAAGCTGATCAGAGTGATAAGGTTAGCATGGTGACGCTGGGGTCTAAGGTGACAAAACTTTCTGCCTACATAGATTCATCCTGTGCCTCACTTTCTTGCCTCCTTCCACAAATGTCACAGGAGGAAGTTAACCTAGATCATTGTTAGGCAACCTTCCAACTCTGTCAGCCTAAGATTCAAATAGTGTCGTTTAAGTGCTAATATTTATTTTCCCTAATAGAAGTTCATGTTGTGCCCCAATAATCACGTAATTATTTCTTTACAATGAAAGTATGTACCTTTAGGAAATGAGCCGGGGGTTCCTATGCCAAGGCGTTTTCCTCTGTGTTTTCTGTAAATTAAAGTCTCAGTCACAGAAAGCGATAGTGCTCAGAGTATTGATTCTCTTCTCCCTCCACCTCAAATGCCCATCAGAAAGCTGCCTGCAGGACCCGTGCTTCATCCTCCCTGGGTGATAGTGTTGCCAGGGTGGGCTAGAGGGACTTGGAGGACGCAGCAGCTTCCATTCAGTCGTACACAGCACTGTGCTCTTAGTAAGGACCATACACTATGTACAGGGGCTAGAAGACATTTTCTAATATGCCTTGGACGTGTCTGTGAACTTCCTGCCCCTGAGATGCCCTTCGTGTTTTATAGACACATCTTCATTGGCACTGAATGGGCGGTGGGCTGTCGGGCGTCATCTGAACTTCGGAGAAACAAACCCGTATTAGTGACCCCAAATAAACTATTTTTGGCATTTGCTGGGATTTTTTCCACTAAATTATTACTGTGAGCTCAAGGAATTTCCTTTCATCTTTCCATAATGACTGTAAATGGGCATTCAGTAAAATAGAAGCTCTAATGCAGTCAGTCATGCTCCGTTATGCTTGTTTCTGGAGAGATTGTGCATCGAATATCAAGTAGCAGAAAGAAGGATCAGGAGCAGGTTTACAAGGGAAGGCCTGACAGCTGCTTTGACCACATTTAGTTTGAGATGCTTGTGAGAAAATCCAAGAGCAGAGGTGGAGTGGCCAGTCTGGAGCTCCAGGTATGGATCTGGAGTTGTCAGGATGAGTGGATGGCTTTTGAAACTGTTAGTGGATGAGGTCACCTAAGGCAACATACAGACAAAAGTATCCAGAAAAAAAATCTTAAGGGGCCCTGGTTGGTTTGGCTCAGTGGATAGGCACCGACCTATAAACCCAAGTGTCACCAGTTCGATTCCCTGTCAAGGTACATACCCAGGTTGCAAGCCAAGTCTCCAGCCAGGTCCCCAGCTAGAGGCAGGTGAAAGGCAACCATACATGGATGTTTATCTCCCTTTCCTTCTCCCTTCCTTTCCCTCTCCCTAAAAATCATCAATAAAACCTTTTTTAAAAAGTCTTGAGAAACTTTAATATTCAACTGTGAGATGCAGGAGGAGGAAGCACAGAACGTGGGCATAGAGAGGACAATGGAAGAATATAAATTAAATATGCCTCAGCCTCTAAAGAAAGGTAATATTTCAAGGGTTATTTGGGTCAACAATTGAGAAGTCACTGAAAGGTGTTCCTTAGATTTTGCCATGAAGGCTACCAGAGCCTGGGGTGGAAAACTATTGTTTGTTTTTTGCTTACATTTACTCCTCTTTCCTGGTAACTGTCCTTTTTACCCTACTCCTTCATGAACAATCTCCTTTCCTCCCTAGTCAACCAGAATGTTCCTCTG
This sequence comes from Noctilio leporinus, assembly GCA_004026585.1. Classification (NCBI taxonomy): domain Eukaryota; kingdom Metazoa; phylum Chordata; class Mammalia; order Chiroptera; family Noctilionidae; genus Noctilio; species Noctilio leporinus. Next base: position 68,873 of record PVIW01000863.1, on the reverse strand, counting down.
TTAGGTGTTTCCTAACTTCCTCTCACATTCCTTCTGGCCACAGTTGCTTAAGTCAATAATGAGTAACTGGCCCAGAACATGTCAATAAAAGTACTTATCTGGCAATTGGGTATTAAGGTAATATTCAATATAAACTTGGTTTCTATATTTAAAAAGTCTTTCTAATCTTTATTGCATTTTTTCCATTAACACTTGTCTCCTTACAGCCCCTTCCCTCCAGAAATCACCACACCATGTCCATGAGCAAAAGAGGAAATAGGATTCATGGTCTCTATCTTCAACTGAGAAATAAGCCCAGAAAGTGTTGGCTATGGCTGTGTTTGCTCCATGCAGACCACTGGAGAAAGTCTGTCTGCAGCAAGAATGCATAATGGTATATGAGTGTGTGCGTCCAACTTTTCCCATGTTCTAGCTTCATTCTGGTCTTAGTTTCCATAAACACCTGCCATTACAATATATCCTTCTGTTTGCCTCAGTTTGTTCAAATTTGATTTTGTTATTTGTAAAAAAAAAAAATAATGTTTTGAACAAGTAAATGATTTTATGCCATGGTAGTCAATGCATATTATTAAAATGTGTCACACTACTTAATCTTCTTAATTTTCACAATAAACCTATCATTAAAAATGTATCATAGATGGGGAAACTGAGGCACACAGGGATCAGGTAACTTATCTGAAGTCATGCAGCCCATGGGTCGTAGAGCTAGGGCTTCACCTATATAATCTGGATCCACATTAAAAATAGAATGACTTAAAAACAATATGTTTTAGTTGTTTATTCTGCAGCTTGGAAATTGAGGCTGGGTTCAGTCAGATAATTCTGCTTGCTTGGGCAGGTCTCACTTAATGTGTCCATGGTCGACAGCCGGCCGGTGGTCTGCTGGAGCTGGCCAGCGTAGCATGGCCAAGTTTCATGTACGGTGCTGTCTAGGGTGATAAGGCAACTGGACTTTTATCATCTCATAGGCAAGCCCTAATGTGGAAGCACTTTTCAAGTCTCATGTGCGCTACAACTTTTTGACCAGAGCAAGCCATGTTGTCAAGCCTGTACTTAGTCATTGTAGGTTGTGCTCCTGGGAAGATGTGAACAAGGAGTGACCATTACTGAAATCAATCTACTATGAGAGCATAGTGAATGAAAACATAAGAATAAAGTAGGATAACTGTTTGAGTTGACTATGTATAGCATTCAGGTGCAACATAGCTTTCAGTTAAAAGAAGGCAGGCTTGCTAGGAGTTCAACAATTCAAAAAGCATCATTTGGGGGTATTTCAAATGAAATTTTGGTGACTGGGACAGTCCTTCATTGTCTTGAACTCCAAAATTTACTTCTCAGAGAAGAATTACAACACTGACAGGTCTTTCCTTTTAGAATTTGGGCTGGCCCACTGACGGCAGTGTGCTCCGCTCAGTTTCATAATGACTGTTGTGTTGACAGAGATGAAATATTTATGGAAAATGGGCTTTTTAAAATCCCACAACCTAGTTTTTGAAATTTTTGTTGAATTAATTGGGGTGACATTGGTTAATAAAAATATATAGGTTTCAGGTGTGCAATTCTGTAATACATCATCTATATATTGTTTATTACCCCAAGTCAAGTCTCTTTCCCTCACCATCCCCCCCCATTTCACCCTTATAGCCCTCCCCACACCTTTCAGTCATCATACTGTTGTCTGTGTCTATGAGTTTCTTTTCTTTGCTTAATCCCTTCACCTTTTCACCCAGTCCTCTAAACACCCCCCTCTGACAGTATTCAGTCTTTTCTCTGTAGCTATAAGTTGGCTTGGTTTCTGTTTTGTTTGCTAATCTCTTTTGTTCATTAGGTTCTACATATGGGTGAAATCATATGGTATCTGTCTTTCTCTGATTGGCTTATTTCAGTTAGCATAATACTTTCTAGGTCCAACCATGCTGTCAAAAATAAGATTTTCTTCTCATTTTAAAACTCAGATTCTCTATCTCCTTGATATGTTAATAACCCATGTTTTTCTTCACTCCTTTAGGTTTTTTGACAGGAGTAAAAGATTATTTTGTTCTCCTTTATTTGGTAAAGAATGACCTACTGGTGGGCATGATGACTGCATAAAAGGGTATTGCCAAAAATGGGGAGTGGAAGAAATTGATAAGCACCTATTTTCAATCCAGTCAAAGAATTGTTGGCTCATATAGCACACATTGGTTAGTTGGAGCAGAATAAGCTGTACTGGAGAAAGGATTTGCATAGACTGATTATGACACTGGGTTTGCCTCTTCTCACCGTTGCAACATTTGACAAATTAATGCCCCCTGAGCCTAATTTTCTTCATCACTAAAACAAATATAGTTTTTAAATGCCTGGGTCCATGTATTAGCTTCCTCTTGCTGCTGTAACAAATTATCATACAGTTACTGGCTTATTAGAACACAAATGTATTACATTATAGTTTGGAAGATCAGAAGTCTGGCATGGACTGACAGAGGTGTTTCTTTCTGGAGGCTCTAGAGGAGAATCCATGTTCTAGCCTTTTTCTAGCTTCTAGAGGCTGCCCACATCCCTTGGCTTGTGGCCACACATCACTCCAAGCTCTGCTTCCACCATTACTTTTCCAACTCCATCAATCTTTCATCTCTCCTATAAGGAACTTTGTGATTATATTGGGCCTACTTGGATAATCCAGAACATATTCCCTTTTCAAGATCTTTAGCTTAATCATATCTCCAAGTCCCCTTTGCTGTGTAAGGTAGCCTATTCATAAGCTCTGGGGTTAGGACATGGACATCTTTGGTGGCATTGATCTACCTAATTATGCTCCATGTGGTTGTAAAGATAACAGTGTCCTTGTAAAACACTTCACACAGTGCTTGGCATGCAGTAAAATGTAAATAAACATTACTGTTGCTGCTGTCCTGACTCCTCCCACCTCTGTAGGAAACTGTCCCAGCTTCCTAGCAGGGCCTGGAAAGTGCTCAGAGACTCCTTTTGACACTTTATGTCTTGAACTTTATGCTCCTTTCACCCTAATTTAATTATGGCCCATTTTACTCCTTTCTTATCATTAGGGCTTCATGCTTGTGTTCAAACTATCTCCCATTTCTTCTCACAGAATCATCTTTCCATCCTGATGGTAAATTCTTAGTCATTCTATAAAACTCAATTAAGGTGTTATGTTCTTCAGAAGCCACCCTGAAGCTCACATGAAACCATTTTCTCTTATCCAGCTGGGCCAGGTGCCTATTCTGAGCTCTATAGACTTAGAGCTCTTCCTTCCTTTACCTTTGTCATGGGGCTTCTCACACTATCTTGTAATTGTCTATTAGAGGTATCTATTTTCTTAGTGAACTGTATTTCATTGGGGGTGGGTCACCTCTGCATCCCAAGTGCATTTCTAAGTTTGGTGCACAGTTATTTCTCAACTCAAGTTTGTTTCTATAAACACCCTCAGGGCAGTGATGTGCTGTGTTGCTCTCTGAGCTGCACTCTAGACAATCAAATGGTAGCAATGCTTCTAGCTAATGACAGAGACAGCACTGGGGACCCAGACAGATTCACCAAGCTCTTTAGTATCAAGACAAAAAAAAAACCCAAAAGTCAAAAACCAGGCAATGTAAGGCATAGGGACCCCAAGGATGTTGGCTGAGAGGCAAGTCACCTTCAGAATCCCTAGGGCAATGAGGAGGGCAGATAGTTTTAGACACAATGTAAGACAGTGTATGAATTAACAAGATGTGACTCCACAGTAAATCCTGCTTCCCATATAGGCCATCTTTGCCTTCGAGGTGCCTATTACCCAACTGAAGGAAATAAATATGCATGCATTCAGGTGGCAAGGAACGGTCCTGCAGTAGATGGGAAGCAGTTACAACCTTAAAATGGGTTCTTTGCACTCCACAGTGATTATTCCCCAGGATGCAGCCAGAGAGTCAGGACATGGGTTCTTGAGCCTGCCATGAGGACAGGGCTCTGTGTGTTTCCCACAGTGCTGTGCACAGGCTCTGGGACCCTTGGAAAGGAAATTGCATTCTGAGTGTCTGCCTACTATATGCACACTGTTTCCCAGACTTGGGATGCTAACATGATTAATTCTCAGAGCAACCCAATGAAGAGGAAATTTTGGTGAGATGATTATAACCATAATGGTGATGATGACAATGACCATGATGATGATTTGTGGTGATGGTCTCCATTTTATAGAAGAAATAGGTCCAGAGATTCCTGAAGCTCAGAGAGATAAAGTCATCTGCCCAAGTTCATAGCTAGTTAAAGCAGAGCCCAGGCTGGAGCTCACAACTTTGAACCACAGGCTCTCGTGAAAACCTCACTCTGTTTCAAACCGAAGTCTGTTAAATCAACAATCAAATGATTCACCTTATAAAGCCAAGTCTCTGACATCTCAGAAAATCTGTACTTTCGTAGCCAGGTCCCCGGACCCCAGTGCAGGGCTTCATGCCAGTGCGAACAGATGAAGATGCCCAGGAGCAGGGTGGAGAGTGCGTGATGCCATTTGTTTCTCTAATGGTCCTGTGACACCGGTATCTTGTTTTCTCACTGAGGATACTTCCCATTGTGTTGGCAGAGCCACAGAAATTGCTCACACTTCTATTAGAGAGGGAGCAGAAGGGCCTTCTGCACTGATATAGTTAGTGGCCTCCACCAAGGGCAGACAGCGTTTGATGTTCATTATTCTCTGCCTCATCCGTCCTCCCCTGCTCTGCCCTGCAGGACAGGCCACCCATACTCTCTTTGCCCTGCTTTTAGTGAGGAGGATAGAGGCCCCCTGTCCTCACCTGTATGTGTCCAAGGCAAGCCACTTTCCTTCCATGAGCTCATTTGTAAAATAAGAGTAGCAATTCTATATAGCATGATGGTGTGGACGGTTAAAGAAGATGACTGGTAAGATGTCAGGTAGAAAGCTCACTCTATCATGGTATTACCTTGTAGAATTCTGACCTTGTCATAGGAAAATAAGGACATGAAGAAAAACTTACGGGCTTAGAGACCATTCTGCTGCAGGTCCAGTTCCAAGTCTCACTTTGTCCCAAGGGCCTACAGTATGGTCCTTTCTGACCCCTGGAGTCCTTTGTTTCCCACTGTGAGAATGGCTCTTCCGCCCATGAAGGCTCAGCTCCCAACAGGGTCCATACTCAGGGTCCAGCACTGGGCAGCTGGATGTGGGTGTGCTCTCACCTGCAGCGCACCAGACCCCGGGGACCGAGCCCGTCACACTCAACATCTCCTGTCCCAGAGGCCACACCCAGCCTGCTCTCACCATCTGAGACTAGTCACTGATAGGCGGATGGGTGCCAGTTGCTGGGGCACACAGGTGGACCAAATGTAGCATCTGCTTTCAAGAAGACTTAATTTTAGGAGAGGGAAATAGAAAGGAAAAAGCGCAGCCATCCACCGAGTGTTTACTGCAGGCCAGAGACAAAGCCAGCACCTTGCAGCCAGTTCTGATACAAGGCTCACTTTTCTGACACTTCTGTGTTCTGACACAATGGTTAGATATATGGGAGCACAATTTGCGCCGGATGCCGATTTTGCGCTAGCTTAGCTGAACTTTGTCTATAAGCCGCACTGTTAGGTAAGCCAAGAACACGGCCTCCGTGTGAGTGAACAGAGGCAAGTGGGAAACCGCGAAGGTGCCCCCACAACCGCCGGCACGTGTCAGCCCCCTGCCAACGCCCCACCTTACAGCTCTTCATCCACATTCTTGTCACTCCTCCCGCCACTCCGCAATGGCTCACAGGCCACAAACTTCAGGTCCTTTGCGAGGTCAAGGGCCGGTTTATTGAGCCAGTTTATTTCCCATCCACTGGTGTGTTGAAACTGTGCCAGCTTTCCTCAGTGCCTGTCTTTTCCGTGAAAGCGTGTCAGAGCGGACGTGTTGGAGCGCTGCGCCATTAACTCCATTTCCCCCTGGAGCCCAGTCGCACGTAGTGGGATGATTTTTAGCAACTTCCCTGTCACATTATAGCAGAAATGGCTGTACGTAATCTCATTTAATTTAGCTTAATAGTGGCAGATGCGTATTATGTCGGTATTTACTATGTGGCTGTTATTTTTGCAGATTTATAGATGTGCAAGGGGAGTGAGGCTCTGGCTGAGCAAGTCACCATCTACTGCATGGAAGAGCGGAAACGAAAATCTCGCTCAGTCTGATTCCCAAGTGTGGGTCTTGGCTCGGGTGCTGCCAGAACTGAAGAAACCCACCTTCTGACGACTCAGGACAGGTACAGAGTCAGGACCAGCTTTCTGCCGAGCACGTGAAGATTTCCAATGAACAGTTTTAGAGCCCAGGTGCTACCCAGGGGACTTGAAAGCATGGCATGGCCCACCGCTTCTGTTTAAAAGTGTAGGGCGCCTTAGGGAATGGCACCCAGGTCTCCCACCTAGAGGAACGGAGGTTTTCATTAGTTTCTTTCCTCAAGGGGCTCACGGCAATTTAGACACTGCCAGGCTCTTGGATGCTGAATGAAGCAGGTGTCTTCCATGGCGACAAAGAGGAACCAGACTTCAGGAGAGAGCTATCAAGGAGGCTAAGAAAGGGAACCTTCACAACGGAAGGGTGTGGGTGAAGTCCAAGATTACTGGGTCCTCCTGGGAAGGAAATGCCGAAATGCAGAGACCATGGATGAAGAGGGAGTGGGATGTTGGAGATAAAAGAAATAGAGGCAGGCAATCTAGGAAAACCTTGGGAAACATTTCATTAACAACAGAGAAGTGTCACAGGTGGGGGCATGAGATTATCAGACCTTTTGTTAGAATAGAGGGGGATGAGCCTGTGTCATTGCTAACAAGGAGACTGAAGTCAATGGAGAGGAAGGCGACAGCTGGAAGAGCAAGGCAGCACCTCATGAAGGAGAAGCCCGAGATCAGGGTGGTGTTCTGGAAGCTAGAGGCTGCCAACAAAGCACTAGAAAATGAGAGTGTGGCACAGAACAGGTTCCTTTGCACAGCCCTTGGAAGGAAGCAGCCCAGCTCAGCAGACTCCTTGCCCTTGGACTTCTGGTCTCTAGAACTATTAGACAGTAAATGTCTTGTTTAAGCCACTCAGTGTGTAGCACTTTGCTACAGAAGCCCTGGCCGACTAATATGGCAAGATTCAATTGCAGCGCAGTTCTGCATCAAAGCACAGAACTCACCACCCACCTACCCTACCAGCTGGCGCACACACACACGTACACACACACTTGTACGTCCTTCAACTTGCCAAGAAATTTCAGCAACTAAAATTCATATACAATTCTCAAAGGATTATGAGTCAGCCCAGCAGACAGCACATGTTAAGTTTTATTTTATTCACAGTTCTAACCAGTTTGACAATATAGTTTCCAATCAGGGAAGACATTAAAAGGAAGAGACACTAACTGGGGCCAGGCACTCGTAATTTATGGTTACAACAGACCATTTTCATCTGACAAATGTCTTTTTCTCATGTTGACTTCAACATGCATGACCTCTCCATGATCATAACCTGCTTGTTAGAAAAAAAAAAAGGAAAAAAATACTGGAATTCCAAAAGAAGAGAAGGCCAGTGTGATCAGAAGTTGAGGTGTTGTTTATGTAAATATATCCTTGGGGTTCCCCTGCAGTTTTTACCCTGTAACAGTGCATATGTTGATCCCCCAAGACAAGGACATGGATGCAGTTTTCCAAGAATCCTGTCTTAGAACATAGGAAAATGTGTTTTATTGCTACAAAAGAAAAAATGATATAATTCTAAATGTAAGAGCTTAAATGAGCCAAATTTTACCAATTTCAAAATGTTTAGTCTAGAAAATATAATTCACTGGGATTTAGGAAGCCAAGCACTGGGTGAATTGACCTTCCATGTTCACTCCTACAATTTTATTTAGGCATGGCCACCAGACCATAGGGAAAGAAAACATAGGTTACAATGATTTAAATGTTATTCTCAGGAAAGCCTCATGTTCCAACATCTCTAAGATACCAGAAAGGGCAGCCCCTCCAGGGCACAAGGCGCTTGGGAATAAAATATAATCCCAGTAATTCTCTTTTACATAGTTTTCTTATTTGACGACTGATCAGCACCTAACAGTAAATGCAAAATTAAATACGAAAGACCATGTTGAAAACTCTTCCTGGAGCTGTTTCATGATTGTTTGTAAAAGTCAAAATGACCTACCTCTCGGCCTCTATTGGCACTCACGTCATTCTGAGAAATGACCTTCGCAGCGCCAGTACACGCTTCCATGAATTCTTGAAGGTTTCTTGCCCTGACCTGTGCTCTTTGCAGTGAGGTCTGTGTTTATTTAAGGTCCTGCTCAATGACAAGTGCTGTCCTGGGAGTGGCTGCCAGGGAGAGGCCCAAGGCAGTGCTGACAGTAAGATGAAGCCAGTGCTTGGGGAGTAGAGGGAGTGTCACACTTAAACCAATAACAGTTGCTACTTCAGCTTCAGGCACAATAGGGCAGGTATGGGCAGACTGGGACAAGATCCATGAGCTCTGCTGTATTCGTTTTTGCTAGGGCCATGGTAAGGAAGCACCACAAACTGAGTAGCTTGAACAACATAAATCTTGGTCTCCCAGTTCTGGTGTCTAGAAGTCCCAAGTTAAGGTGTCAACAGGATTGACTCCTGAGGACTGCGAGGGGAGGATCTAAGCAGGCCTCTCTCCTTGGCTGGTAGATGGCCCTCTTCCACCTATGTCTCCACATAAGCCTCTGCCCATGCTGTCTGACTCCAGACTGTCCCTTTTCATCCAGCCACACTGGATTAGGCTCCCAGTGACCATATGTTAATTGATTTCCCCTATAAAGACCATATTTCCAAATAAGGTCCCTTTCTGAGGTACCAGGGGTTAGGGCTTTAACATATGGATTTGGGGGTGCAACAATTCAAAGAACATAGTAAGGGGTACAGAAGTTGGTCTAGACTTAGCAGGGATACACTGAGTCCCACGTGCAAAATAATGCATCTTAATCTGTTACTCAGATTAAGGTGTGAAGGGTGGACAGGAGGATTTATAGGAAGATGAGAGAAGTTGTTGCATTGTCTTATAAGAAATATATTTAGGGGATGAAGAAAAGTGCTCTGTTTTGAAGGAAGCATTTATGATTATTTTTCGCATCAAAATTATTTGAATTCTTATTAATTTTTGTCAGGATACTTATCACACTAAAGTTACGCATGTTATTTTCTCCCACAATAATTGGGACATTTATAAAATACTCAAAACTCAACCGAGTGAACTGAGGAGAAATGGAACAGGAACAGGAAATGCAGCAGGAACAATTTTTTACAGGACACAAACTAGGATACAAAAATAGGCAACTTAATTTTTTCATAACTCAACTTAACTTTTATACCTTTGCACCCTGTGGCTGAAAATTCAACCCAGGCACTTTAAGGTAAACACTGTTGTATTAATTCCCTGTGGCTGCTCTAACAAAGTACCACAAACAATAGAAATTTATTTTGTTATAGATCTGGAAGCTAGAAGTCCAACATCAAGGAGTCAGCAGACTTGATTCCCTTTGTTGGCTATAAGGAAAGTACCTGTCACAGGTCCCTTTCTTTGGCTTAGAGACAACTTGTTTTGATAATTTACCACCAAAACTCATATTCTGAAAAGCGCTAAGTCCAGCGCCTCAGAATGTAAGTGTATTTGGAAATAAGATCTTTAGAGATGAGGCCATATGGTTGACCCTGATGCAGTATAATTGGAAGAGGAGATTAAGAGACATACACACGAGAAAGGCCATGCAAGGACACAGGGAGATGACAGCAGTCTACAAAACAAGGAGAAAAGCATCAAAAGAAATGAGCCCTGCTGACACCTTGAGCTTAGACTTCCAGCCTCTAGAACTATGAGAAAATAACTGTTGTCTGTTGTTTAAGCCACTCGGTCCCTGGTGATTTGTTATGAGGACTCTAGCAAACTAATTTGGCACCTTCTCCCTTTTTCTATTCAAGTCATTTTCCCTCTGTATATGTCTGTTTCTATGCCACAGTTTCCATTTTTATGAGGACAACAGACAAATAGTGTCAAGGTCTTCCCTCATGATCTCACTTTAACCTGATTACCTCTATAGAGATCCAGTCTTCAAATAACATCACGTTCTGAAATATAGAACTTAACACGTGTTTTTGGATGTCACACTTCAACCAATAACAGTTGTTGTTTCAGCTTTAGGCACCCGTTCAAGTATTCTTTCTTCCAAGGAATTCAAATTGGCCAATAAAAACCATAGGAGGGAGGGCTTATGTTTCCTTGTTTACGAGGAATTAGAGGAGTGAACATGTAGATACTGAACTCAGAACTTCTGTGATCCACAAGCACCTTTCCTTAAATGCTTGCTTTGCTCCTGTTCTAGAAAACCAACCCAATTGTTTCTAGCTGGTGGTAAGGGAGACAGCCTCTGGGTTCCCCTTCACATTAACATGGAGCAATTCCAGCGTGATAAATCTGTGTTCATGTTAGTGCTTTGCTGTGGCCTACTCAGTCCTCTTGCTCATGAGATGAGAGCAATAGAGTAGCCAAGAATGGTATCGCGAGCAACAGGTCTGTGAACTTAAGCAAATGACTGCAGGAGAGAGTTGTGTTCTGAGTTTGGCTCATGCCCATCAGTCACACCTGTTGCCATTGTTAACGTTGCCATGGGACAGGGTGTCAGTGTGGCATGCCAGGTTTCAGAACCGGGCAGCCTTGGCCACGTCCTTGATCTCAGGGCAACTTGTGGCTTGTAACTCTGTCCAAGTCAATGAAAACAAGCTAATGATTCCTATCCTTACAAGGGTCCCTATGAAAAGGCGTTTTGTAAATGTTAAAAATGAATCTCCTCCCTCAAAATAAAAGCCAGCAAAGCAAAAATACGTATATCCTTTCCCTGTTGTGCAGTTTACATGAGTCTTCCCTGAAGCCTCTGTCTATCCTTAAGGTGGTAAAAAGGAAGGGGAAAAGCACCTTCCTTTCCTCCATGTTCAATGTGCACGTATGAATAGTCCTTAGTGAGGAAAGATCGGTTTAATAAGCCATTTAGTCAAATTCATTTTTAACGTAGGGGAAGCTGATTAATTTGTTGCCGGATGAGTGTACTCACCGGTTAATGAATTTTACAGTGTGGTGAAATTCTGTACCTGTTCAACGAGCTTTTATTTTATGTGCGTCCACTTAGCTCAGGCATTCATTTAGTAAATTTCACCGTATGAATATTTATTTAGTGGAGTGTCACTTTTCCACATTTCAATGCATTCTGTGCCTTTCTGTGAATTTTGGCGTTCTGTGGGAGCCTGTGAGAACAGAAGGGGAGATGCCTTCGCTCTCCAGACTCCAAAGGAAAGTGAGGGCTCAATGTGCCCCAAACCAAACCCCAATGTCAGTGGCTGTAGCAAGCTGGCTGCTGTGGGGACGCAAGAAGGAACATCTGCCAACGGGCACAAAGGTGGGATCCTTACAAAGCAGGCCCGGCATGGTGTTTACACATTTTTATATATATCATGTATATTAATAAAGATGAATACTACCCATGGGATTTTATTAAACACTGAACATGAATTAACTCTGGTACTCTTTCTACTGCTAATGATGGTATGATAGCCATTTTATAAAAGGGAAGTGTACGTTCCAGGTAGAGTAAGTTTCCAAATTCACTAAGCAGTGGTGAGGCTCAGCATGGCCCTGGGAACTCCCATCCAGTCTGCAGGCTTTCATGCTTCATGTAGGAGCAGGGACACGGGCGAGGCTTGGAGCAGAGTCTATGGGTTCTGACCCAGTGATCTGGAAAGAAGAGAAAAAAAAAAAAATGATAAGTTACATTGATTGAAAGTTTATTAGGTGTTGGGTACTTTACAGGTATTACCTTGGCTGATCCTCAAAATAAACTATTAAAATAGGTATTTACATTTGGTTTTACAGATAAGGAAGCTGGCACAGAGACATTAAATAACTTGTCCAAGTTCAAAGAGATAACAAGCAATGGAGAATTCTAGGGTCACCGCCACTCAGCTAGACTCCCATGGGGGTTGGGGGTGGAGGTCCCGACACACTCCTGCCCTGCACAGAGGTAGCGCAGACACAGGCACAAGTCCTGCTCTGAAAGGGACCCCTGGGTCCCTTCAGGAGCTAGGATGTTACAAAGGTAGCTGGAGGCCTACACTTAAGGATTCTTCTCAGGAGCCTGAAATAAGTATTTTATTTGCCTTTTAGTTTTTATTTTTATTGTTCTGTTTTATTTTTTTATTTTTTATTTTTTTTGGAGGAAGACCTGTGTGGAAAGGAAGTCTAAAATGGCATACCGCGGTATGTAGAAAAACCGTTAGCATGAACGTATAGTTCATGAAAGCCACCATTTGTATCAGTAGCACAGCCATGGGGTACTATACCCCAGCCATGAGGCCATCTCACTGTGATGCAGCCACCTGCTCAGGGGCATCCCCTGCTTAGTAACATGAAGGGATCAAGATGGATCATGTGCATATGCTTGTCAACATCAGAACTTGTCAGTCCAAGAGATAGATCCATGCTGTTGCAAAAGGTAAGAGTTCCTTCTTTTCTCTTTATGGCCAAGTAATAGTCCATTGTGTAAATGTACCAGCTTTTTTTTTTTTTTAATCCACTCATCTACTTATGAGTACTTGGGCTGCTTCCAGATCTTGCCCTGGAGAATATTATGCTAAGTGAAACAAGCCAGTCAGAGAAAGACAAGTACATATCATGTAATTTCACTTATATGTGGAATCTAGTGAACAGACCAACCTAACAAAGTAGAAACAGATTCATAGATAAAGAACAGACTGACAGCTGTCAGAGGGGTGGGGGTTAGGAAGCTAGGTAAAAAAGATGAAGGGACTAAGCAAAACAACAACTGATAACACAAGCAATAGCATGGTGATCACCAGAGAGAAAGTGGGTTGGGGAACATAGAAGTAAGTAAAGGGAGATACATGGTGATGGAAGGAGATTTGACTTGAGGTGGTGAACACAGAACACACAATATAACATACAGATGATGTATTGTAGAATCATACGGCTGAAACCTGTATAATTTTATTAACCAATGTCACCCCAATAAATGTAATAATAAAGAAAAAGAAAAAGTGAGCTAGAGAATAAAAATTAAAGTACTTTAAGAAATAATGGCATATTCAACAAAATCACAATTAAGAAGATATTTCAATATGGTACATTGTTCTTCAGAGAATAATATAATCCTTCCAGAAATGAGAGTAACTGTTTGTATTTCACAATGCAGGTAATAACCAAGGGACATTCCAGGTGTTCTAGCATATTCCAACAAAGATCTTTAAATATCAGATAAGCAAGGAAATAAACAGTCAAAGGGATGTTATGCATGACCTCGAATTTGAGTTTTTAAAAAAACCTGTATTTGATAGAGAGAAGAATTCTTTTTACTTAAAACAAAATTAAAAAACCAAAAAGGACAAAAACTTAAAGCAGTGTCTACTAAGGATATTAAATCCTGAATGGAACTTCTAAGTTCTAGCAGACCATCCTAGACTTCACAGGAAGTGAAACAGTAAGAATTCTCTACCATAAGTTCTTGAAAAGCTGGAAAAGCTTCAAAAACTCATCAGTCTGGAAAGAGAAGGGCTGGTGTGGGTGACCAGCCAGTGAAAAGACCAGGCTCATGTCTGCATGACACTCATGTCAGTTGTTGAGGTGCTTCTTCTTGTCTTCAAGAGAGCACTTGACAGCATCAATTCTTTCCATCCTCACAGCAAGAAGGGGACAGTCCCCCCCCGCCCCCCATCCCTCAACTTCAGGAAAAATACCCAGCGAAGTTATGGAAATTGTCCCAGGCAACACAGATCATTAGAAGCAGACATCATCACCTATGCTGCACTAACGGTTATCCTAGTCCCAGGATAGTATGTACTTTTCATTAACAATTAAAAAAAAAAAAAAAAAAAGGCTTTAAAATTGGCTTTTTAACTTTTATGGGTAGGTTCAAATGAATAATGATTAGAAAGAGTTGTAAAGAGTACACTTTGTGGAAGATCAGATTGTAGTAAAAGGACTGCCGTGGCTCATTTATTTTTCTTGGACAAGGCAGATTCTAGCATAGTCCGTGACAGTAACACAGGTTCTTGTTGGATGGAGCCTGACTATGAAGGTCATGAGGAATTCTGGGAATGAGTTAACTAAGCTGGGAAGTCACGATGTTTTCTTGTTCACAGAAGTAGATGAGGCAATGTCAAATCTAGACAAAGTTTCTGAATAGGAATATCCAGGTATGTCCACCAGAAGTCTCATGATGAGAAAGGACAAGAAAAGGCCATCAGAACAAGTGAGAGTATTTGATGTACTTTGGGGCAATGGAAGCATGAACAGCTTCTACAAGTAACTCAAAAGATAGGTCCAAAAGGAGTGGGGTATACTATTTACAGAAGACTTCGTGTAGTCCTAGGCTCTTAAATGTTCACTTGGTTCTCCAAGTGACCTGTATGTTAGGAATGGACATGCTCATTTGTTATGCAAAGGCACAAAGTCCCCGGGCAAGCACTGGGTCTGAGGTTTTACAGCTGGGGGAGGCCGGGCCCCATTTTCTCTCCCATCTGCCTACCTTGCCACGGGAGGTGAGAGTGAGGGGTCTCTGAGCTCTGGGCCACTGCGGGGAATGAAAGGGCCAGAAACATTTGGCTGGAGTGAAGTCTCTGGATGCAGCCGAGGTCTGACTTCCAGTTGGGCGAAATAGGGAAAAGCATCACCACTTTGCTTAAGTGAGGAAGGATAGGTGTCCCGCAAAACTGTTTCTAGGCAAGTGGGGCTAGTCAGCAACTCCGAAGGCAGCGTGGCTTAGTGAATGAGCATCTACTTAGTGACATCATCTTCGCTGCCTTGGTGCAAGCCCCACTTTGCCACGTCCTGGGTCAGTGAATGTCGGCAGACCCCTGAAACTCCTCATGGTGCCTGAGTTAGAGCTTGGGTCCACTGAGAACTAGGGATTATACATGCAAGAAGACAATTATTGGGAGCATGGATTAGTATAATCTTGAAACACTATAGCAAAATACCACAGCTTGGGTGGCTTAAAGAACAAAAATTTATTTTCTCAAAGTTCTGGGAGCTGGGAAGTAGTCCAAGGCCAAGTTGCCAAGCAGGAAGGTTTCTGGAAAGAGTTTGCTTACTGGCCCTCAGAGGGCAGCTCTCTCCATGTGTCCCCACTTGGAGAGAGAGAAGAGAAGGAGAGAGATTTTCCTCTTTTTATAAGGCCATCATTTTATAGGATTGGGGCTTTCTCCTTGTGGACTTATTTAAGTTTATTTACCTCTTAAAGATGCGATTTCCAGATACAATCCCCTGGGTGTTAGAGCTTCAACTATGAATGAGATGAAGGGATGGGCACAGTGCATAGCAGAGAGGGGTCAAGGGAGAACTCTATGTGGATCTGATATCTGTGCAGGGGCACCAGGAGGGCAGAAGAGTTAAGTAGGAAGAATCTGTGACTGAAGCCCACGTTCAAGCAAGGTTTAGCCGGGCTTGTAGGTGATTCTGAGTGGCCACCCATTAGAAGGGTCCTCCTCTCACTGGGATGGGAGTGAAGGGCCCTGCCACGGTCCATTATTGGGTTGGGAGTAGCCCAAGGGGTGTGTGGCTTTAGCAAACACGGTGATGGGTGCAAAGGGGCAGCAGCTGGGACCATTAGCGTATTGCACTTCCTGCAGCAAGAGATGTGAGCGGTGTCTGCTCTTGGCTGCTTCAGGGCATAGACAAGATGTGGAGAACAGAGCATAGGAACTCTTGGCAGGATTAAATGAGTTAATATAAAGTACATGGCTCGGTGCCTGGCACATGTGAACACTTAATACACATTAGCCCTTATTCAAATGTACTCCTCCCACACCTGGTCGTCGGGTAACAGATGTAAAGAACTCTAATTACACATTCATCTCAGGTTGTGTTTGTTGATCATCAACACCCTTACTTCAATTAAATATACCATTGGTTTTATGGCTTTGTAAAAATCTTTCACAGATAATCACTGTGGATGCTAGAAAAGGTTATTGCTCCATAAACAGGATGAAGTGCTCAATTTTCCCGACTCCGGGCTGGTGACCGTAATACGGCAATTGCAGTTGCCTTGGTTATTTACGCGCTTCTAGTTCAGCGTCGCTACCTTAAAATGATCAAGTCTCAGATTTAAATGGAAAGTGTTAGGCCATCTGGTCCAAACACCAGGCTCTCCCTGAAGTTCCCAAAGAAATAAACCGTCAGCCTCCCTTTACCAACAGTTGCCATGAAAAGCACAGTCCTTGTCTGGCCTGTGCTCGGCCTATCTTCTTTCTGAGTCTTGGTCCACACTCCATTTGCTTCCATCCTCCACTTTTCTCCATGAGGCTGATCTCTGTGGACTACATCCCTAATTCCAGCTGCATTAAGCCAACACCTAACGGAAGTCAGGTTATTTCCTTCCCTGGGTCCTGCCCTGAGGGTCTTGTAGGACAGGGGTCCCTGATTGAAGTCACTGTTTCTCTCAAGCAAGTGGATGCTGTTCTCATCTGGTTCATTTTATTCACCCAGGTGATGGCATTATCCTTGTGGCTCTCCTACAAGCCACTCAGGGCTTTCAGTTCGTTCCACTGCTAAGTCCATGTTGAGTCTTCCCAATTTCAATTTGCCCTCTGTTTCTGGTCCATACCCTGACTGTCACAGGCCACTTCTAACTAACTGGAAGATCTTCCTTATCAAGGAAATGGAACCCCTTGTTTTGTCCCTTGAAGTCACACAGATAAGCCCCACACCTCCCTCCAAATAGTCCCCCTTTAAATCCAGAAGGGGATCATAATAGAAATCTGAAAATCTGGACGCTGCCATTTTCAAAGCTGAAGTTTGGTGACAAAAACTTGAAGAGGCATTTTGTGCAAAATCAAATTCAAAACCTAAGGGATCTCCATAAATATTTGATGGAGCTCAACAATCCTCTGGACACTTTCCATTCAAAACAGTTCTCCAAGTCCTTTAACCAACTACTTATACTTTTGGTCCTCACCACTTCCTAGGAAAGCACACTCCCTCCACACCTTGCTTTTACGATTCGAGATGGTCTCTCTGTGTTGAATAAAGTATTACAGCCTTTAATTTGTCCTCAATTGACTGTGCTCAAGCTTTCCCCAAAGACACTTTGTGCATCTTTAATGTTAGTATTATATATATATATATATATTTTTTAATTTTATTGTTGTTGTATTAGTAGTATTATATTTTTATTGTAAATGATCAGCAAAAGACCTTAGGAGCAGGAGGTGTTGAAAAGCGGAAAACAGGGAAAAAAAAGGAAACGCAGAAAAAATATACAACCTTACCACATAAAACCCAAGTAATGGTTTTTATGAATAATGTATAGTCTTCTTAGTGTACAGAGCATTTTTTTATTTTTACTATGGTAATTATATATGCTTTTTTACTCCCACTTTTTCCAATTAACATGATAAACATTGTCTCATATTTTCATGTAGCTTTGTGAAATGTCCGCTGTTAAGACTGCATGACACACCAGGACATACCATTGTGTGTCTATGCTATCAGCCACCTAACCTTCTCCTGTCATCTGGGATGTAGGTCGTTCCTGTTTGATTGGTTTATAAGCGTTGACTTTTTTGTGTGTTTTTCTTTTTCTTTTTTTAAAATGCATTTTATTCATTATGTTGTTACAGTTGTCCCAATTTCTTTTTTCTTTTCTTTTCTTTTTTTTTTTGCTCTCCTCCATCCAGGACCCTCCCTTCCCTTCCATCACCCCACCCCCACTTAGTTCATAGCCATGGGTCTTGCCTATAAGTTCCCTGATTTCACCCTTTCCTATATTATTCTTAACTTCCCCCTGTTTATCTTGTACCCACCAATTATGTTTCCTAATTACTGCTCCATTTCCTCATTTCTCCCTCTCTCCCCTCCCAATGATCCCATACCTATGATTCTGATCCTACGTTGGTTATTTGCTTAATTTGTCTTTATTTTTTTAGGCTCTTGTTGATAGCTGTCAGTTGTCATATTAACATTCATAATTTTTATCCTGTTTTCCTTAAGTAAGTCCCTTTAACATTTCCTGTAATAATGGCTCAATGATGATGAACTTTAGCTTTACCTTGCCTGGGCAGCACTTTATCTGTCCTTCCGTTCTAAATGATGGCTTTGCTGGATAGTCATCTTGGCTGTAGGTCTCTGCTTTTCATCACTTTCAATATTTCTTGCCTATTATAACTACTGTTACAATGACTATCTTTGGATGTTGAGACTTGCCATCTCTGTTGCCTTTTTAAACATTTTTCTTCCTTAGGTTTCATTCTCTGAATTAACCCTGGATCCCAAATCACTTAAATAATCATCCACATCAGTACCATGAAATGGGTGAGGATTTCCATATAACCACATCTTGGCCGGCAAGATGTTGTCATCAGTGCCAACCCCACTGATGTTTTGATTCGAACTTTTCTGATATTGTTTGTGGCCTTGTCTAATGCTGAAGCAGTTATGTAAATGATTATTAACCCAGAGACTCACAATATTCACCATAACAGAGTGCTTTCCCAGACTAGGATTTGTTCCTGACTTAATGCCAGAGAAGTTGATGCTTGTAAAATATTAAGCAAGATCTCTCATTCTCTATATTTTAAAATATATTTTATTGATTTTGCTATTACAGTTGTCCTAATTTTTTCTCCTTTGCTCCCCTTCACCCAGTACCTCTCATTCCCTCCAGCAATGCTCCCCTTAGCTCATGTTCATGTGTCATGCATGTAAGTTCTTTGGCTTCTCCATTTCCTTTATTCTTCTTAACATCCCCCTGTCTATTCTATAACCACCAATGTGTGCTTCTTTTTTTTCCCTTTCACATCCAGACTATTCACCATTTAATTACTGCCTTCTAATTGTCAGCCTCTCAAATCATATTAATACAAAGTTATCTTTTCATTATCTCAAAATGCTTATGTTAATTCACTTGTTTAAATAATTACTTTTTAAAGTAATATCAATTGCAATATTACCAAACACATGCACAAATACATTTATACACATACATATTTTTACACATATTTAAAGTACATACTGGATTTTAAAGAGTTAATACAAAACATTTAAAATATGCCAATAGCCTATACAATTATTACATGTTAAATGATAGTATTTTATTTTATTATTTTTTAAGATTTTATTTATTATTTTCAGAGAGAGGGGAAAGGAGAGAGGCAGAGAGGGAAAGAGACATCAATGTATGGTTGCCTTTCACCTGCCTCAAATGATAGTATTTTAGATATATTGTAGTAAATTAAGCATTTTTTTGTTAATACTTATTTTACTCTGGAATGCTATTTTTGTCAACTATATCACAGAAATTATGTATTGCAGAACTCACTTTTGTGAAAGCTGTCCTAGACATGGTGCCATACCCATAGTAAAAATGAATTTGGTTTTGAGTCAGATCCCACCCCCTCCATTAATATAATTCAACTTTATTTTAAGCTACTGGAACTACAACTTACTCTTTTTGGAGTTTTCCATCTTAAGTAGTAGATTTATTTATTTATTTATTTATTTATTTCAGCTGTGTACAGGTCTTACTTCTTTCAATACTCTGTTTTTTCTCTACATGTGTTTTACAAGTTGAAGCCTTCAGAAATAATGGCACTTGCAGTGCTCAGCTAGGCCCCACAGGATAGAAATTATATTTACTAACTTGAGGTAAAAAATTTAAAACCCTAGGATTTAAATAATTTTGTAGAATAGTATTCTAGTTATTTTTTGAACTTGTGGTTGACCTCCATATGGTCCTAAACTAACCACTGAACTGTTTAAGAGTCTGTTGGGGTAGAGATTAGGTACATTCACATTTCAATAATAAAGTTTACTATAGCATTAATACATTTTCCCAAGTATCCCCAGTTTGGGGGCCTTCGTAACTAGAAATGTATAGTTTCACTATCCATTCAAAAGAAATCTTATCTAATTTACCTGCTAATATGAGAATATACATTGATTGCTATGTACATGAGTCATACAGTTTAGTAGTTTGCAATTTCCATCCCAAATTTGTCTTCATTCTCAGCATCTTTTCTAACCTAAAGATTGACTAATGTCTCAGCACACCAACTACCAGTTGGTTTCTATTTAAAACATAAATTGGCAATAAAATCTATAATTACACATTCACAGATAAGCACATATTTTGTAACTGTGAATAAGAAAGATAGCATGTATTCTATATAATATACATCCACATTTTCTTACTTTTTTCTTTTTTTTTTTTTTTTAACCACATTTGATTTTCTAAGAGTTATTGCAAGTAATTTGATTTTCCCATCTTAGGTAATAATTCCAATCTAAGAAGACATAACCTGCAGTAATATAGATACAAGTAAAATATAAAATTATACACTAGTAAAATCTATTTATAACAAGATTATTTTAAAGCATTCACAAGTTAAAGTTGGTTCTTCTCCATTCACCTACCCTATGTCTTTTGATTGGTGCATTTAACCCATTTATCTTTAAGGTTATTATTGATAGGTACTTTTCCATTATCTATCTTTCCCTTTGTACCTGTATCCCTGTCTGTCTCTCTCTGTTTCTTCATCTTCTTAAAGCAGACCCTTTAGCATCTCTTGCAATGCTGGTTTGGTGGAGATGTACTCTTTCAGCCATCTTTTGTCTGGGAAATTTCTTATTTCACCTCTCATTTTGAAAGAGAGCCTTACTGGGTAGAGCAGTATTGGTTGTAGGCCTTTGTTTTTCATTGCTTGGAATATTTTTAGCCATTCCCCTCTGGCCTGTAGTGTGTCTGTTGAGAAATCAGCTGATAACTTTATGTTATTGTATGTTATTAGCTGTTTCTCTCTTGCTGCTTTTAGGATTCTTTCTTTGTCTTTGAAATTTGCTATTTTAATTATGATGTGCCTTGGAGTGGGCCTCTTTGGGTTCATCTTCATTGGGACCCTCTGTGCTTATTGAGCTTGCATGACTTTTTCTCTCTTCAAGTTAGGGAAGTTTTCTGTCATTACTTTTTCAAACAGGTTTTCTATCCTTTGCTCCTCTTCTTCTCCTTCTGATATCCCCATGATAGGGATATTACGATGTTTCATGTTGTCCTGAAGCTCTCTTAAAACCTCTTTATTTTTTTCAGTCTTTTTTCATTTTGTTGCACAGTCTGAGAACTATTTCCCATGTGGTCCTCCAGCTTGCTGACCTGCTTTCTCTAGCCTGCTTTTGATTCCTTCTACTGTGTTCTTTGATTCGGATATTGTATTCTTCATTTTTTCCTGGCTTTATTGATGGTTTCTATATCCTTTTTAATATTGTTGTAGTTTTCAGTAAGTTCCTTATAGCTTCCCTGGAGTTCTTTTTAGTTCCCCTGAAGTTGTTTGTAGTTTTCTTTGAGCTCATTAAGCTCATAGAGCTTCTCTGTCATCATTATTTTGTATTCTGTGTCTGATAGAGTGCTTGCTCCTATTTCATTTCACACTCTTTCTGGGGATTCCTCCTTTCTTTTCACTGGGGGCTTGTTTCTTTGTCTCCCCCTTTTAGATGGCTCTTCTTGTTTGTTTCTGATTCTTGGATTGGTCTGCTTTGACTTCCTGTTTCTGTGGCGTGACCTTCTATGGTATAGAGTTGCACATTTTTACTTCCTAGATCCATGGCTGGTGACATCAACCAATTGGAGACTGTCAGAGATCCACTGCCTTTGTCTGTCTCCTTTAGCTGTTAATCTAATCAATTGGTGACCACCAGTTACTTTTAGGCATTGCTGGGTGGGGTAGATTAATTCCTGTAGGTGGGGCTATGGCTTCCCTCTGGCTACCATTATTTGGAGAGGAGATGGGTCAGCACTGGGACCTCACACACAAAGCCACTGCCTAAAACTTTTCACGAGCATCTCTAATCCATTCTGCCCTTTTTCTGCCAGAGCCCAGGATAAGTGGGTGCCAATGTATTTTCCTATATGGTCCCTTTAAGAACTGTGTTTCTAGCTGTCTCTTTTAAGCCAGCTAAACCTGGCAGCTTTTTTCTTTTCACAGCTGGATGCTGTTCTACTTTCATTTTTTTGTTGCTGTAGGCTGGGAAACCCAGTCAGGGGCTTAGAACTCACCCTTCCCAGATGGAACCCCGGCTGCTGAGATGTTTCTCTGTCCCTTCAGCGGCCACCCAAGGGAACTTAGCCAGCCCTCTCGTGTCTCCACACTTCCTACCAGTCACATTGTGATGAATCGAATTGGCTCTTCTCTTCTGTCCATGGTTATAAGGCTTCTCTCCAGTTGGTGTTCTGTTGGCTATTCTGGATGATTTCTCCCCAATTAAGTTGTAATTCCACTTTGGTGTTGGGAGGAGATTGGTGTAGCCCCACTTACTCCTCCACCATCTTGGTCCTCCTCTTCACTTATTTTCATATGTCATCTTTTATTTTTATGTAAAAATTATAGCACATATGTCTTAATAGACATTTTTGTTGCTTTCAATATAACTGTAGTGCAATTTTTGTTCATAAGTCTCTCAGGTATTGTAGTTTCCTTAAGAAATATCTATTGCTGCACCATTAGTCAGCTAAAGGCCCTAGTCATTGTTAAGGACCTTGAAACATACGATTCAATTGCTTTCTAGAATGTTTTTACCATTTGAACGTGAAGTATGATCATGTCTTCTTGATAAACCCTTACCGTTTTTTACCTCAAAAATCAAGTGTTCTCTTGACATCTCAAAGACAACTGGAGCCCCTCGTTTTTGTTCCTCCCTGTGTGCTGATGGCTATCAGAGTGGCAAAACTGTACACATATTTGTCAAGTAACTAATAGAGCGAGTCAGCACATGGACCCTTGGAGAAAGTCCTACAGAAATGGCGCAGGACAGAAGTGTTCATGAGTGATCCAGGCAGCAGCGGTGGAGTGGGGGAGGGAATACGGGCATCCTGCACTGCAGAGAGTTATATCACCGACAAGGGTTAGCAACGCCAGTATGTGGCAGTAAGAAAAAGCTGGCCCACTGTTGATTGTTCCCGTTACCACATTTAAACTCTGTACAGACAACATTGTTGATGCCCAGGCCTGGCTGCCCCCTCTGCCTGGTCCCGGATGTGCTACTGGATTCAGAAGCAAATCCCCTTCTTGATTTGGCCAGAGAAAATATTACATGAAGACTGTGGAGGAACACTAATATCTATCAATATGTATTAACTCTTAACACTAATATCTATTAGCTATTCAAATATTCTTTCAACCAACATTCGCTGAGCACATGCTGGAGGACGGTGGAGGCTAGGTGTCTGGTTGGGGACTCAAACATAGGAGTAACCATGACACGGGATGCTAACACCTGCCACACAGACAATGTTTTTATGAATTTGGGGGTTTGGGGGTTCTCAGTTCCACCTCTGAGGACCAGGGCATGCTAACTCCAGGAGGTGGCACATCAGCTGGGCTCTGAGAGTCACACAGGCCACTGCCGAATAGCAAAGAAGGGAAAATGTTATGAGTGAGTCACGGAGGCATAAAATATTGTGGCCTGTTTGGAAATCCAGGCCAGTGGGTCCAACATTTTGGTGGCTTGAAAATGTGACCAAAATGTAGAGGAGTGGAGAAAGAGGGCAGGAAAGTAAAGGTGGATGGACCATGCTTGTAAACACCAAAACCCAGAGAGCAAACTTGCCTGCCGTCCGTTGGCAGCCATCACAGCACAAGGGGAGTGACTTCCCCTGTGAACTCCGGCCAGCCCCGCCAGCCAGCTACAGGGGCGCAGTGCCCCATGTCACCCACCTGCTTCCCCTTCGAAGTTCCTGTCCTTTATTAACTGCCACGTATCTTAACCTCCACGAAAACATTCCTCTTTATTAATGACTGTCTGTAGCACATCGCTCATGTGACATTTCAAAACCTGAGGTTGTTTGAATGATCAGATTGCCAAAGACACACACAAATTCCTCCACATTTGAAACCCTTTCAAGTCTACCAGCCTCCACCGCTTCTGAGCAAGGGCTCAAAGTGTTTTCAAGTTGCACGAGTTTTCCAGAGGAAGAGGAACCAATAGTGGAGCGTTCCAAATATTCACTGTTGTTTTCTATGCGAAGAATGTGCCAAGGTCTTCAGCAGGAAAGGCCCATTGTTTTTCAGGTAGCAAGAGCCAAGCACCTAGCGTGACATGGCTGTGCATGTATTAAAATGCTGCACAGGTGGGCATAGTGACCAGTGTCAGTGGGGAGAACACTGGCTGCAGCATGAGACAGTCCTGGGCTCAAACCCCAGCTCAGTTTCCTCTCCCTTAAGAAATCATGATCAAGGTCCAAAGAGACAAGAATACACTGAAGACATTAACTTTGTGTCCAAGCAAGGTCACATGTGCACTTTAACCAAAAATGATAGGTCCATCTAACCCTCCTAGCTTGACTGCAGGGTCTCAGTTTCCCTCATCTTCTCAGTTCTAATTCATTCTTGGTTCTTCGAAGGATGTATGTCATGTACCCAGAATTATCAGCTTCTTGCACTGCCTGTGGACTGTGAATCTGGTCAAGTTTAGGTTGTTTCATACAACAGAATGTTTCTACCATAGCAACACTCCAGAATACCAAAAGTATGACAAAAGTGTCATACCCCAAACTTTGTTTCTAGCTCACCCAGAAAGACAAGGTGACTTCAGCACAGTTGTCCGCAAGCCTCCAGGTCCCACTCTCTATATGGCTGCTTCACGGGGAATTCCACAAACTATCTCCTGACACCAGCTCCCTCAGCTACCCCTTCTCTGCCCTCTCTCCCATATGCAATCTCAGAAGACAAACTTGCAAACATTACCTCCATTTCTACAAGGATAAGGTTCAGTTTTCAAAACATTCTAAATAAGCATTGCCTTTGCAGACCCTTGCCAGGCCCCAACTCAAGACCACGACAACCTGACTCAGTGTAACATGTAAAGTGGAAAATGGGTTTACGTCGCTGAACCACTAGGATGCAGAAGCTCACTGTCCCAGAAACAAGGGCTGTAGATTGATGGCTCTCGGGGCAAAGGGAATGTGGCTGCAAACATCCTCCCGTTTTCCCCTCTAAGAACTTCACACAATGGCTACAGCTCAGAAGAGGTTATTTTCCTGGCTTCCGCCCAGAACAGCCTCAAACGTTTAAGGTATTCATGTCAGTGAGAGCAGCCTGTTACTTAAAATCTTGGTCCATTTTAAAGAGAAGAAAGAAAGGAAAACACAGAAAGGAAGATGGAGAGAAGGAGGGAGAGAGGGGAAAAGGAAAGATGGGATGGAGAAAAGACATGAAGAAACACTTTTTTTTTTTTTTTTTTTTTTTTTTAAATCTAGGCAAGGTGAAAACGTTTGAGAAGTTGCCAGGAGGGTCAAGGTCCTCCGGCTCTATGGCCTTCTTCAGAGAAGGAGGTTGAAGCTGAGAGAGCTGCAGGTGTTTGTCTAAAGCCACACGCCGGCGAACAGGCGAACTAAGATGTGCAGCACATTCCCAGATGTTCGTTGTCTGGCCAAACGGCAGCTTGAATAAGGGGAAGATCTCCCTGGGCGATTCTCTCTCCCAGAGAGATAAAGCCAGAGAATTCAGCTGCCTATTTATATGAAGTTACTTCATTTCTGTGAGGAGAGCATCACGTTTATGTGAGCATCAGGCTGCCTTCTAGAGAGCTAGGGCTCTGGGAAGGTTCAGTGAGGGAGGCCATGAATTGGAGGGGGCTCCCAGCTCGGGGCTCGGGGACCCTAGCTCTCCACTGAGGAATGCACAGGAATCCTTCATAAGACACAATGGAGAAATCCTTCCAGCATGGTCACTAAGAGCAGGTGCCCAACTGCTGGCCAAGGGGCAAAGAGTGAATTAAATGCCCTACTTTGTTTCTTTCTTCTTCTCCCAAACCTTCCTCTCGTTCTTTTATCCGCCCAAGGTGATTTGGTTTTTTTCAGGTATCTATGCCCCTCGGTGTTCAGAAATCTCAGCACCTCTTTTGCTTGGAGTGCATAGTGAAGCCCACGGGGTAGAGACTTTATATGTAACTGAGATCTTTGTGGACTTTTCTTTTTTTGCTCTGGTCGCGCGTGCATCCCCGTGAACCGACTCTGTGGACTTTTCTTATTTCTTCTAGTCACTATTCGATGAGTGGGTGCTATTCTGAACAGATAGAGTAGACAAGACGTGGAACTGGTTGTCCAATAGACCTGGATTAGAATTCATGCTCTGTCCCTCTCTGGCTGTGTGTCCATGAGGAAGCTATTTGATGCCTCTGAGTCTCACTTCCCACAGCTGACCACAGGGACAAAGTACAGACCCCAGGGAACTATGAGGGTGACATATGAGGGGCATTCCATCACTAGTTCTCTGTCAGGAAGGGATCTTCAAAGGTTGCCCTTCTTTTCCCCCTGGTGTCAATTTCTACATACCAAATAAAAAGATGATCCATTCATTTGCTCACTAAATGTTGATAGCATGGCCAGGCACTGTCCTAGACTCTGAGGATACAGGAGTGAATTGAAGACACAATGTCACTACCCACATGGAAATGCAAGTCTAGTAGGGAAGATCAACAGCCCAACAGCAGAAGAAAAGTGTCATGATGGAAAGAACTTGCCTTTTTATTTACTGTTCCATTCCTAGTCCATGAACAGTGAGTGGTTAGCACATAGTAGATGCTCATCTAAGACGTAGAAAATGATCGAACAAATTACATTTTGCAAAAGAAATCAGAATAAGAAGGAAACATTTTAAAAAGTATCTACAAATAAATATATACCATCAGGAAAAAGCCAGTTGTATGAAGAAAAATGGAGTAAAAGCAACAAAGTTACAGGATATTACAGGGTAAGGGAAGCTGCTGCTAGGGAGGTGGTTTTTGAGTTGAGCTCCAAGTCAAAGTGAGGTAGCAAATGTTAATGTTTATGAACCACGTAATTAAGCAAGCACAGTCCTTAATTTACCGTGTGTTAAATTATTCAGCTCTCAAATTGCCCAGTGAATGGGGTGCCTTTATCACTGCCAGTTTAATGCCAATGACATGAGGCTGTGGAAGGTAAATGACCTGTCCCTTGTCGCCTGTCACCCACAGAGAAAGAAGAGAGGTGGAGATTCGAACCCAGCAGCCTCACTCTCATCGTATCTTCAACCATGATGGGGCACTGCCTTGGCTCCATCAAGTAGGGATACGTCCTCAGGCCTTGGACCCCTAAATCCGACTTACAGAGCAAAGGTTCAGCCATCCTGCATGTTTCAGAAAACAACTGTGGCACTCAGAAAATGTTTTCGGTTCCTGAGACCCAGCTTCACCCCTGTGACCCAGAATCTGATGGAAGTGGAGTTTGGTTGTGCTTCTTAAGAAGCCCCTCTGGTGATGGGCTGTGCACACAGCCGTCATGGACAAGACCTTACACATGCAAGGCTCTGCTGAAGAAGAGGGTGGGATGGAGGCAAACTCAGGTCAAATGTCCCCTGAGCTGTGTGGTGCCTTCCCCAACCCAAGGGACCCCCAGGCCTTCTTGTCTCTCTGGTCTCTGTGCACCACTTGGCCAGGGCTTGCAGGCTGGACCTCTCTGTTTCCTCCAGAGAGGAACTCAGTCGTGGGTTCATCCAGGACTGGGTCTGAGCCACGTGTCCTTATTTTACATACATCAGAGGCCTCATGAATGTATTGAAGGAGTGTCCAGGAATGCACACACGACAGTTCTGGGGTGCAGAGAGGAAGATACTATGAGAAGGGAAGGCAGGACGGAAGGATGTGGAGAGGAAAGGAGCTGAGTGAAAACCAGGCTGACATGGCCGGGCCCATCTTTCAGGAGCTTTGCATTTATCCAACAGCCCTCTTCATCACGCTCTCCCTCTCCATCCCCTGACAGCCTCTAATTTGTCTAATGTCTCTCTGGTTCCTTATTCTAGACATGCCATATAATTGGAATTGTATAATATCCATCCTTTTGTGCCTGGTTTGTTTCCATCAGCAGAATGTTTTCAAGGTCCATCCGTGGGGTAGCATGTGTCAGAACAACATCTCTTCCCATGGCTGAAGATCACTTCCTTGTCTGGATGGAGTTTGAATTTGAGTAAATAGATGGATAGATATAGCTAAGGTATCTCTTGAATTTGAAAACTCTTTTAGGATTCTTTTTTGCAAAGTTGCCATCACTCTGGGGGGAGGGGAGGGACATGAAGTAGGACATTGTACACTGAGAGAGGAGAGAAACTGAATTCTGAAGGAGTGGTTTTGTTAAAAATGAGAGAAATGGCAGCAAATTGAAAAATAGTCATTTTATGTCCTTGGAAAAACAGTTAGGGAACCTTCTTTACCAAAACAAGAACATTCGCAAATGAGTAACAGAAAAATTATGTTTCTATTCAAATTCCTTTTACTCTGTATCTGTCATGGGTAGAGAAGAATGAACAGAGAGACCTCTCAACTTCTTCTTCCTTTTGTTCTTCATGATTTAAATATTTCAGAAAAACAGAAAACTCTCTATTATCCAGATAATTGTCTCAAAAGTTGTGTCTGTCAATGGCTTGGATTTATATGAAAGTTTATGTTTAGGGGCACACAAAAAATCATCTTGGCTTGGAATGTGTTGGTCTTGACATTCGCAATGGACCGTGATAGCTGGAGGGCTGTTCTCATACCAACAGTGAGTTCCTATTCATAGACCCTGCGGATATGTCCACAGAAAGTGCATTAAAAGAAAAGACATGAATGCACATGTATTGTGTGCCTGGCTGTGCTGACAGCCTTTAGGAAGCACAATGACCCCTTAAATAAAGTCATATTCCCATTTAACTTATGAGCTGACTGGCCCTCCAAAATGGTCCATCAAATGTGTCCAGTGTTACCCACGTTTTAGGTGATAATGTGAAGATTCAAAACCCAGCTTTCTTACTAGAATGTAGATAAATAGGGAGAAAAAATGTAAATTATAGCTGAATTGGATACTTGAAGTGTAAATTAGAACTAGGTACAGTCTTTAATTGTGTGGAAAATGTAAATTGCTCCTAAAGATAGAACTTTCAAATTACAGAAAGTGGAAATGGAATCTGCCATGCATTCTTTTTTGAACTCTATTCAGCTTTTAATATGCAGTGCAAAATGTCTCAGCGACATTCTTTCATGTTTGAAGAATTATCCAAGAGGTCTTGTAGGTCTGCCAGCATGTGTGCCTATGTAAGACAGCTTGCCAGGCTGACCCTACTCCACGGTTATTTTTCTAAGAGTATCTGCTATGGCTTGGTTGGTGTATCAGTAAACCAGGGAAATAGGGAAAGCACCACAGTGTCTGGGCTTT
Organism: Noctilio leporinus; assembly: GCA_004026585.1. Taxonomy (NCBI): domain Eukaryota; kingdom Metazoa; phylum Chordata; class Mammalia; order Chiroptera; family Noctilionidae; genus Noctilio; species Noctilio leporinus. The sequence continues at coordinate 39,678 of PVIW01000863.1, read as the reverse complement.
TTTTTTTTAAAGATTTTATTTATGATTTTTAGAGAGAGGGGAAGGGAGAGAAGCAGAGAGGGAGAGAGACATTCACCTGCCTCTAGCTACAGACCCAGCTGAAGACCTGGCTTGCAACCTGGTTCTGTGCCCTGGCTAGGAATCGAACCAGTGACCTTTGGGTTGGCAGGCTGGTGCCTTATCCACTGTGCCACCAGCCAGGGCCTGGGCTTGCATTTTGCTTATGGAACAAAAGATGTTTGCAAAATCACATACTCAGTTACGCATGATCAAATAACTTGGACTGAATATAGTCAAATGCCTTAGGTCAAAACAGTTGAAATTACACAGCAGGCCCAATGACTTCTAATAATGATGGCTTGTATTAGTAGAATGGACTCATGAGAGCTTACACCTGTATTAATCTCTTTCTCAAGTGCGACAAAAGATCCATTAGCTAGATGTTCTGTCCATTTTATTGTCAAGGAACAACCATGTATAGGACCTGATCTCCAAAGAGGGCCCCCCGTGAACTATGCTTCCTATTATTCAGCCCCTTATGGGGTGCTTTCACATGCTGAATCCACGCTGGCCACACCGAAACAGTAGAATGTGTCAGTAGGATCACTATGTAACACTTGTGATTTCTGCTTTGGGCTTTTGGCATATTCACTCTGGGGAAGCCAGTTCCCATATTCAAAGTTCTGCCAATGATGCGAGTCTGCCATGTTGTGAGGAAGCCCAAGTTGGACACATGGAGAGAGAATGAGGGGATGGTGCCTAGGCAGCCCCTAGGTGCTTCAGTCACCCCAGCTGAGGCATCAGATATGTAATTAAAGCGGCCATCTGGGACACCCAGCCCAGTCCAACGTGCAGGCACCTAGCCACCATTTGGCTCCCACCAGGTGAACGCCCAAATAACCTACCTAACTTTACCTACCCCCCCACAGAACAGTGAAAGTCACTGGGGTGTTACATTAAATCGTATTTTAGGGTGGTTTCTTACATAGCCCTAGGTAACTGGAAACCAAGTCTACCTAACTTTTCTCATTTTACCCACTGTACCAAAAACACTGGCCAGTGAGGAATATGACTTCAATCAACACTATCAACTGGTTTTTGTCTGAGGAGCAAACTGTCCGGGGGTAGTTAGTAATCAGACAACAAATATACAGCATAGAGAGTATGAAGGAGTTAAGTTCTGAATGATCATCTCTGAAATCCAGGGAGACGAGATTTTTGCCAGTTGACTATCTTATATTGGATGCCCTTGAAGAAAAGCCTGAGAGGCAGATTTCCGTATTCTTGGGCAAGTCATTTGCTGGGAAGGGGATTAGAGGGGATTCGGGTGAAGCACTAAGGACACGACAAAGGAGAGTTCTAACCTCAGCCTGATCCACAAGGAGCTCTGAAACATGGGTTGTGCCACAGAGCTGGTCCTGCCCAGAGGCCAGGAGGTGGAGCTACTGACCTCCAGCTCATCCCCTGTCAACCAAGCATTAGCCACAGGCAACCCCTAGGAAAGTGGAGACCAGGGTGGGCATAACCTCCTAGGCACATCCAGGTATGGCAGCCCCTAGAAACCAAAAGGAAATTCCCCAGAAAACAGGACAGGGTGTGCCATTAGCCACCAACTCTTCTGGCTGGCTGGGGGCACTTCCCTGGTAAATGGACTCCGGAAGGGACACTCCTAGCAATGGCTGCTGCCTACAGAGCTGGAAGTGGATCGGGGAACAAAGGTGGTGGGTGGATGCCTGCTCTCTGGTTCAAAACCAGTTCCAGTTTGTCTGCTAAAGCCTTAAACCCTTTAACCCCTACACCACATACCCAACAAGTTTATATTTTCTACCTACTTGAGTTTATCTCATTTCCCTCCAAACAGAATTAAGTAAATATCAGTCCATTCAGGTTGACAAGGACATTGAGGTCCTGAGAATATGAACTTAAGGCCAACACGGTCATGAATCAATCAGTAGAGTTGGGATTCACCTCCAGGCCTCCTGGCTCTAATTGCCTTTTCCCTCAGCTTACCTAGCTGGGAAACTGGGAGAAAATGGATCTTGGTATCAGGGTGAGGAGCCAAGGCCATTTCCTACATCAAAATACTTCCATGAAGCAACTCAATCAGGGTTCTATAGCTTGGTCCTTTTTCTTGGCCATCTGGAGAGCTCAGTTGTGTCACTCTTCAAGCCACACTCCCTCCTCCCCTTACCCACAACTGCCTAGACTTTGTTGTAGCAGGACAAGGACGTTGGGGACTAAATTTCCGTTCTCACAATCAAAGGCTCTGCTGTTGTGTCCCAAACCTTTAATCTCAGACTTCGAGTTTCTGCCTCTGTAAAATTAGTGCCATGGCATTTCCCACTTAGAACTGTCATGGGGATTAGAAGCAACATATTTAGAATACCAAGCACATAGCCGGTGTGCAATAAACGATAGTTATTTTTATGGGACAGACACACCTGCACAGGAGACAGAGACGCACGGGTACCTGTTAAGAAAAGCTGCCACTACTTGGGAAGCAGATGTCAAGGCCACGGCTGTCTGATGGGTAGTGAGTTCCCAGGGCATTTATTTAACCTAGTCGCATGCTTAGTAGACAAGTTGCTGGCCTGCAGGTGCCCTACTTCCTTCTCCATCTCCGCCACCACCACGGTCTTGATTCTTCACACTGTCCTTGTCCTGAGTGCCCTGCTCTGCTTACATCCATTGCTCTCCATGCTCTGGCTCCTTAGCACAGCCTTCAAGAAGCTTTCCCATGGCAACAGCACAGTCTCCGTGGTCCTTCGGTTTAAGTGATGTGGGCCATAGCTCTGCCATATGGCCGTTAGGAAGACTGTCCATTGTTACTACCCCTGACTAATGGCAGTAAGGAGTGACATCTCTGTCGCATCTCACCCTCTGTTTATCATCCTTAGTGTCAACATTCCCCACCTCCAGGATAAGAATACCTTCAGCACAAGTAGCAGTCCTCTTTCTTTGAAAGCCATCAAAGTAGGTTTATTTCTTATACCTCCGTGTCCTCCTCTCTGTATTGGAGCTAGTTGTTTCTAAATTAAATGAGAAAGTACTGGCCGGTTCCCAATGTCATTCTTCTGGCCTGCCTGGCGCCTCCATGTTTTTAATCTTTTTTTAACACAGAACAGTTAATAACTATTAGTTCTCGGTGCTACATTTTCTTTTATACCCCTAAAGGCCTAATAATAAGTTAAACGGAGTAAGGGCTTGAAAGACAAATACAATGTTAATGACCATCTACACTCTTGGTTATGACCTCTGATTCCCCCGTTAGCAAATAGCAGGCATCTGGTTGTGAGTTTCTTGTTCCTACTTCTCCCCCTTAGCCTCGTGGGATAGAAAGAGCAGCACCCTGCACTCAGAGGCTGTTTCATTTCCGCCAAACTTATAGGTTTTCGTGACCAGTGTCAACAGGGTTTCAGCGCTATCTGACTCCTAGAGGAAAGGGAGGGGGCAGGGCTGTCTTGACCCAGAAGCATCAAGTACTGTGAGTATTATAAACACAGTAGCTGAAGTTCCACACAATTGCTCTCCGCTGCCTCGACCAAAGGACCCCCACCTAGTAGCCCCTACGTTGTCCTTAGGCTTGGGCCAGTTTAGACAGGAAGCACACTCTGTCCACCTGGCACCTCTCTTTGTTAATAGAATTGGCATTAGGTGTGTTTGGAGAGGGATCATATGCCGAGCTGGTTCCTGAGTCATGGCATTTGGGCCCCTGGGAAGGTGGGCACAGGTTAATCACAGGGCATCCTCTGAGTTTGGCAATGTTGACATGAGATCTCCGTGCCTGGGTGAGGTCTGGTGCCATGGCTCCTTACTCCCTGTACCTTCTGAATCAACAAAGCCCCTGGAACCTGAACCCTTGTCCTTCGTAGACCTCGGTGAACACATCCTTAGTCAAGACCCTGCATCTCCAGATCAGCAATTATGGAATTTACACCCACTGGTCACTTTGCACCGGACCACCCCCGCCATCGGCTGCCAGCCCCAGCCATCAGATCAGCTCCTGGTGGTTGTCCTTCCTCCACTCCCACCTCCCACTGTTTGCCCCAACACGCCACGCCTCAAGCTCCCCCGTTAGGGACAGGCATTCATAGCCCTTCTGCAAAGGCTGTCCTCTTGGGAGTGCTCACTCTGGGGTCTCTATTTTGTCACCAATCCTTGGGCAGCCCTGGAAGCTCGATTTAATCTTTCTGGGCCTCTCATTTCTTCAGCTCCCAAGTGGGGACACTAAAAGCAAGATCTGGGGCTGCCGAGGGAAGCCCTGTGTGGCAGAAGGGGCAGCCTGCTACAGAGATTTCTGCCATGTCCTCCGGGGAGCTGGTTGTTCACGACACCCTGGATGACTTCTGAATAGGGAGGTGTTCGCTCTGGGATCAGGCAGGGCCTGGGGTGGGTGTGGCCGCGCTGAGGTCAGGCTGTACTGCTGTCACTAAAGTGACTTAGCTCCCTGCCAGCACCACTGAGAATGCAGGCTTGTTCTTGCACTTTTCCTCCAGCACCAGCACATACCTCTCGGGATGGAAGGCCTTTGGCCCCAGGGAAGAAACCTGTCAGGTTAAGAAGGGAAGAACTATCTCTGAGTCGGGACCTTTTACTTTAGGTTCAGAAAGACTTGTGTAGAAAGAAACAAAACGCATGCTTTAGCTACCCATGGATGCCCAGCCCTGGCTGACTTACAGCCAATGTGAACTTGGGCACGCTCCTTGTCTTCTTCACGACTATTTCCTCCTGTTTGAACTTGCCATAATCAGCTCGAGTTCCTGAAGTTGCTTGGGGAAAAACTGCAATGAGTTCCTGAATGTACACAACAATCATTAATGTCCATTTCACTCCTGTGCTGTAAGTATCAACTCTGTCAGGAAACAGCTTTATTATGCCTGTTTGTATTTTGCGTTTTACTGTAATGAATATGCTTTGCTTTCATGAGGAAAACACCCAATTAATTTTACCCTATAAAAGGCTGGCTGAAGGAAGGCAGCAGGAGAAAACGGAGGCTCCTCCAATGACCCAGCCGTCCAGGGGCGGAAGACACAGACAGCACTGTGGTGATGGCTGGAGGGAAGGGGGTGCTGGGCAGAGGGGGGCAAAGGAGAGGATGGGGACATCTGTAATAGCATCAACAATAAGAGTGAAGTAAAAAAAGAGCTGCAATAGGCTGGCATATGGCATTTGTGTCTAAAAATGTATACTGAGCTTTCAAGACACAGAACAGACACCAGCCAAAGCTGCCCTTTAGTCAGCCTTTTATAAAATCTATAAGACACGGACACACATAGATTTCTTAATTCCTCCTTTCTATTCTAAATTGCCACCTGGGGCAGTATACACAGCCTCAAGGTCATTGTCGAAGGTCAATGCTTTAAACCCCTTTATTGCAGGATTTGCCCACCTTTCCCACGGGGTTTGCCCATGGCTGGGACCAGGAATACATGCAAGCACTCCTGGAGGCATGGGCATGTCACACGGAGCTTCTTACTGGTTATCAACCCCGTCTCCAGTGTTAACCTTGCACTACCCACCCTCAGTTTGCCTGGGGTTACAATCCACACTCAAGCACCTAATGAAGTGGGGGTAGGGGGTGAAACTGCCTCCCCCAGGACTAATAGGGCAATCTCAGTGAAGCTAAATCTTACCATGCAAGTAAAAAATAAATCTGATGGCCACAGCGAGACATTAAAAATTAAAAAGAACACTGACGAGGGAGAGAGAGATGAACATAATAGGCGTGAAAATCTTTCTTTTTTCTTTTTTCTTTTTTTAGTAACAAAGGAACATGGATTCTCCAATGAGTGGAACATAGACAGCTCAGCTAGTTTGAGTCAGGGGCAAATTAATTATATTCAAAAAAAGACAGCGTCTCCAGAGTATTTTTCGTTCTTTCTTTCTTTCTTTTTTTTTTTTGCAGTGATATCTTTTAGATCTTTTAGTTCCTTCATAGAGAGACATATTACACAATGTTAACAACCATGAAAAACAATACAAAATGCCCTCAATTTAACAAGTAGAAAAATATAACTAGTATATATGGCAATTGTGAATCTAATACTGTACAGAAGTAATTTATGGATTTTACAAATAAATTATAGCTTAAATGCCCTTTTAAAATTATTCCTCCCCCCCACCCAGATGTCACCCCAAACTTACAGTAGGAAAGGCGCCAGCCTAGCTTATTGCCAATCAGTGCCAGTCAAATGTTCTGCCCACGAGCTCAAAGAATTTCTTATTTGGCTCGTGAAAATACTCGTGCAATTTATTGAGGAGTTTGGGGTCCACTTGGGGGTGCACGCGGCCTTTGGACTCGTGTAAGCAACGGTCCCGGCCGCTGTCCCGCAGGCAGTAAAAGCCCTTGGTTTTGTTGAAGTAGAAGTTCGAGGCATTGATCTGCGGCGACAGCTTCAGAAACCTCTCGACCTTCTGGATCTCGGGGAAAGGGTCCCTGATGAGGCGGTCGCCGTCCACGATGTGGACGTGGCGCCGCGGGAAGAAGCGCAGCCAGTTGCGCATGTGCACGTGGTAGAGGCTGCGGTTGAGCGCCTTGTACTCCACGTTGAGCCGGCCGTCGCGCAGCAGGAACGCCTCGATGGACGGGTAGGGCTTGCGCTTCTGCACGTGGTTGTACAGCACCTGCGTGTAGTCCGACAGCACGCGCTCCGACGGGTCGCGCAGGATGAGCAGCAGCCGGATGGCGGGGTTCATGCTGTGCACCCGCTCAGGCACTTTGGGCGACGTGAAGTACGCGGGGGTCTTTTCCACGGTGAGCTGGTGCGGGGCGGAGAGGGGCATCTGGCTGAGGTACCAGCGCAGGCCTTGGCTGTAGTGTTCCTCCCAGTCGAAGAAGTGCACCTCGTTCTCCGCGGCCGCCACGTCGGGGTGCAGGCTGAGCATCTCCAGCAGCGCGCGGGTGCCGCCCTTGCGCACCCCGATGATGATCGTCTGCGGCAGCTGCTGCGCCGAGCCATTGGGGGCGCCGCCTCCCAGCGCCTGGTCCTGCAGGCCGGCTGCGTTCCCCTCGGGCCGCTGCTGGCCGGGCTCGGCCGCCGGGCGGGAAGGCACTGGCTGCAGCTGCGCCACCAGCAGTGCGGCGCCCAGGAGCAGCGCGGCCATGCTGGACACCACGGGGGCTTCCCTAGGTCGCACGTCGCTGGGTCATGAAGTGCTCCCGCAGGAAATGGCTCCTGATCAGTGACTCATGGGTGTCGCAGGCAGTCAATTACTAGGAAACAAAGAAGGGAACATATTAATGCCAAATCCACAGGCTTAACGGAGCCAACCCTGGAGCCCTAAGGCAGCCACCTGTGGGGATCGCTGTTTCTCGACCCTGGAAAGCAGGGGGCGGCCAAGTTCTTGTGCGGGGCCAGGTAAGAAAGCGTTGCGCTTCAGGGACAACATCTCTGTGGCAACTCCCAGTGTGCTGTTTCACTCTAAAGTAGCCATAGACAATACACAAAGGAAGGGGTGTGGCTGTGTCCCAATACAACTTTATTTATGGACACGGACATCTGAATTTCACATACTTTCATGTGTTGTTCAGTATGTTTTTCTTTTGTCTTCCAACAGTTTATATGCCCTCTAAAGAGAGACAGAGGGAGGTTGGAAGGGTCTTCTGGACCTCCACAAACGCGGGTGCAATGCCTTCCCCCTGCCAGCCCTGGGAGGCCCGGCCTGTGGTATAGGGGCGAACGTGGCTCCTGCCCTGGCTCGCAGGACCTCCTGCTGTCACAGTGCAGGTGGACCTGTATGAAAGATGGATTGTTGGGTTCCAGTTCTTCACCTCACCCTACATCCCATTCTTGCTATGGCCTCATTGTGAGGAGAAGGTGCTTCCCAACAGTTTGATTTGTGTTTGGCCAAAGGCTTGTGGGCAGACATGATAATGCATCAGTCCCCAGCCTGGGCTTTAAGAGGTCTCATGTGTCTCCACACACCCTCTTGCCATGACAGGAATGTGCTCCGGTCAGCTCCTGGTCCCCAGAGGTGCAGCAGAGCCCTCTGGCTCCTGAGGGAGCATGCCTCCTGGTGGCTTTCAGCCACTGAGCTTTCGGGGGCGTGTGTAGCAGCACACGTTTTGGAAAGGCTAACGGATGCAACCTGACCGCAGGCCACAATGCATGTTGGGATCATAATGTAGACAGGGTACGTACCATGAGGGCACACACTCAATCATTTATGTCCATTCGTTTTGCCTGAGGGCTTCCCAGTAGGGGACATGGTTGAAGTGGGGCAAGAGGGGTTAAACAGGTGAGGTTCCTAAAACAGCAAAAAGCCTTCGCGCATGCAGAGCCTTACTGGTTAGGAAGTGGCCTCGCAGCCTGCTCAGGTGGCTTGTCACCCCAGCCCCAGAGTGGACGGTAGGAAGGCAGGACAGTTACAGATGAGAGGCTTGCCTCCAAGGACTGCAAAATTCAGTCCCTTTCAAAATTCAGAGCCCAAACCCAACGCTCTAAACTCAGGGCTGTCTTCCCACAAACTGCCTGCTTTACGCCTTCTCCCTGTCACCCGTCTGGGGTTTATCACAGTGGTTAGGCCTTTGAGTCCCTCCTGCACACAGTCACTGCTGGGCAGGATGGCACTGGGCTCCCAAAGCCAGATGAGTTTTGGCTTGTGTTTTCCCAGTGCTAATAAACAGTCCATGTTTGACCCTCTCCCAGAAGGAGGACATCGGAAGCTGTCTTTCCAGCAATGCCTGTTTAACGAAACACAGTTAGGGATGGCTTAGAGAAGGGCCAGGCGTGGGCACGGTGGGAGTTCCAAAACCAGGAAAAATGTTCTCCATCAAGGGGGCCCATCCTCTTCTGTAGACCATGTTTAAAATTCAGTCAACGAGTTTAAAACCTTGTCCAGAATGAATTAAAAAAAAGGGAATCACACCCAAGTCTTCCATTTTCATGATTAAACCAATCAATCTATTTTCCTCAGATAGCAACTGTATTAACTGTTTGGGAAAAAATGTATATGAAAGAACAAGCAATTAACTAGATGGAAACCTTTAGAGAATCACAGAATGCTGGAGAAGAGACTGGCAAGATCAAGTGGCCTAATGGTTTTGGGGGAAAAAAAAGAGAAATGTTTAAGGATGGCTGGCCAAACAAGAGGTGGTTGAAGGTTGGTTCTACTGATTGGATAAGCTCAATTTAATGGGCTATTTGCTTTAGTCAATTGAACATTTCAGTATGTTTCAGGCAAATTCCATTTTCTTCTCAACTGCTCATGCGGGTCTATGGAATGGACCAGCTGTGCCCAAGTGCACATGTGTATCTTCATGGGTTTGTGTGCTTCATGGATGCATGCATCTGTGCAGGGTGTGGGGTGGGTGCCACCCTTTTGGTGGCAGGCGGTGCTGCCTCCATCTCATTGCTGTCTTTTCAGACCCAGGAAACAGCTACCGGTCCCAACCCCTCCGCTCCAGAGCACCAGGGTCAGGGGCCAGGGTCTACAAGTCCTGTGGTCTGAATGTTCTTCCCACTCTATGATGAGGCTTCCTGGTTGGCATAGTGCACATCTGGGTCTTCCTTCTAAAGGGGGATTACCAGTGGTCACAGAGAGAAGAAACTAAATGTAGTTTGTTCTTTCAAAAGTAGAAATAAAAATGTAAACGGGGCAGTTAGTAGGCTTAAAAGCTCATTTCATTGCTACTTGAAACTTTCTAAAAATATATTTGCTTATTGTCAGCCTTTTACATTAGAAAAATATTTAATATTTGAGCTATATGGAAAATAAAAAGCTTAGCTAAAGTCATATATACACAGACAGGCCCATATACATGCATATATATGCATGAGCTATATAGAGAGAGCTCTGTGTATAGCATGTGCACGTATGAAACTTAAGCTGCTATACACACACGTGTATATAGTGTGTATATGTATATATATGAATATATACACATATGTGCATATCTAAATATATGTATAAAATATATCACACACCTACCCTACTGTGGCCATCAAGAGCCAAGTCCTTCTGGTGGTAGTCTGCTAATTTGACTTCTTCAGTGGCATTGTCAGAACTTCAGAATGCCTAGGCCTTTCAGTGGCACTCTCAGAAAAGGGAAGATCTCCAAGCTCAGGTGAACCTGTAAGCCAGGATACCTGAGCCACTCGGATCTTGACACTGGGTTTATGAACATCAAAGCAAAAGAGGGTCACTGGGTTCCTGCCTTTCATTTTACAGGGGAAGAGGCCTGGAGATGACTTGTCCAGAATCATGAAGAAAATCCAGACCCTGAATTCTTGTTCTGAAATCTCACCTGCGATGACTGCTGCCTCCCAATGAATGTCAATGTTTTTGGAGTCTTAAACAAGAAAGCGCCCCCAAGCCTACCCAGCAGTGACAAACCCCTGGCCATCAACTCCAGAATCAGCAGACATGCATGGTGCACACCAGCTAGGGTCACAGGCACTCATTTGCTCTGTGCAGGAGAAGAGTTGAAAGAAATGACATAGGCTATGGATTCAGGAGCCTTTCTCTAGGTTTGACCTAACCTCTCCTAGTCTCTGCCTCCTCATCTGGTAATAACCCCACCTCCTCAAATGGCTGCCTTGAGTGTGTGTGTCAGTGAGGTACTATGTACCGATAAGTTCTGTCCCATGGAGATGCGGTGAGAGCTGCATATGCACTTTTCTTCACTTATCAAGCAAATAAATATTTATTAAGTTAATGTACAAATCTAGCATTTTAGTTGAGCATTGAGATGAATTCCCCATGTTTAGCGATGCCTTATCTCCTCCGTAGTGCCAACCACAGCTTCCACATGGTAGTCACACAGCTGATGAATTGTATAAAGTATAATGCAGCTTTTGTACTTTCTCAGAAAAACTTGAATCTTCTCCAGCAATCAAGAGATCTCAAGAGGGTAACCATTACCCTTCCCAAAGATTTCAGTCATCACTCTTTATTTCTACATCTTTCATACTTAGTCAAATCTTGCCCTATGACAAATCATATATGGCTATACTTTTATTATAAATGTTAAAATGACCCACATACACACTTTAACCTTTTCCAGGAGCCACAGTAAGAACAATGCAATGTACAGATGATGGGCTGTAGAATTATGCACTTGAAACCTACATAATCTTATTAAACAGTGGGACCCCAATAATTTTAATTGTGTTTTATTGCTTATGCTATTACCGTTGTCCTGTTTCCCCAATAACTTAATACAATTTTAAAAAGAAATATTTACTGTAACCCAATATATCCAAACTTTATGGCCATAGAAAATTAAGCAGGTATTTTGCCCTTTTTTGGTGTGTGTGTGTTAAGTCTTCACGATTTAGTATGTATACATCTGTTCTTCCAGCACATTCAAGGCCAAGTGTGGTCGGTGGCAACTGAGGCAGAGATGCAGAGCACCAGGCTGAGTGGGGATTCTGACTTTGGAAGCCCCTGGGGTGTGTCAAGTGCCCTCTTACAAGTCAGATTCTGCTCGCAAATCAGCAGCTTCCTACCCAGCAAAAGGACCAGGGGGGCAAGTTTGAGTCGGCAGGCAGCCAAAACATAAATTCATTCTTCTCCTTCCAGAGAGAACCAGGACATACTGAACAAATGGAACCTTCTGAACGTGGGAGCCCTGGACCGGCAAGCCACACCCCTCACCAAAAGCGGTGGTGGCTGCCTGCTAGGCACTTGGTCCTGGCAGACTCAGGGCCGGCCACTTCGCACGACTTTGCACACAGGTTCCTAAGAGAACTGATGGCATCACAAGGGAACGAGGCTTATGAGAAATTAAATGAGCAAGTCGGGCAGGCAAAGCCTCAACTCCACTGTTTGTCCTTGTAAGCGCAGCAGGTGGGTACCAGGTCCTTGCTGTGACCTCCTGGGCCTGCTGAACCCTCAAGCCTGGGATCGGCTCTTTGATGAGAGCCAGGACTCCTTGGAAGACCCCAGACTTACTGGGATGAGCTGTCTGAACCCTCTCCTTCTCTGCGTAGATGTGTGAAAAGGCCCAAAAGAGTGGTCCTGTCCCCTCTCTGTTTACTCCCCTGGGCAGGGAAGCTGTTTTCTTCACCTTGTAGTGACAGCCAGCCCTAAGTTTTAAGAACTCAGAAGAGCAGAGTCCTTCCCATCAGCAACACTAGGTTTCCTTGGGCCCCACTGTGAAGATGTTGACCACATGCCAGACATGGGGACACCAGCGAGGGGTGATGGGATTTTCCTTGTACTTGGAATTAAACCCAAACTCCTTTCCAGGCCTGGGAGGCCCCTAGGATGGGACCTGCCTGCCCTTCCAACCTCAACCTGCTCTTTTAAACCCAACTTCAGCCCCACCGACCTTCCTGTTTCTTTGGACACAAAGGGCTCCAGCTCTGGGCCTTGGCATTTGCTGTCCCTCCCTCTTTCCAAGTTTCTGGGGCTGGCTCTTCCTTATCATGGAAATGTCGTTTCAAATGTTGGCAATCCCTGCCACAGCAGCCCAGCCTGCTCTCTTTTAATTACTTTTTTTAAAATATTTTATTTATTATTTGTATAGAGGTGGAAGGGAGAGAGGGAGAGAGACATCCATGTATGGTTGCCTTTCACCTGCCTCCAGCTACGGACCTGGCTGGAGACCTGGCTTGCAACCTGGTTATGTGCCCTGGCTGGGAATCGAACCACTGACCTTTGAGGTCACAGGCTGGCACCTTATCCACTGTGCCGCCAGCCAGGGCTATAATTACTTTCTTTACATCATCCATTTTATATCCCTCATATACTATGCTTATTTACTGTCGGCCTCTCCTGCCAACAACGTCAATTCAGTGCTGGCTCCTTCCCAAAGTCCGGGCCCCCGGCTGTACCCCCAGGGCCTGATTTCTGGGACACAGTAGGTACTGGAAAGCCTGTTTGCTGAATGGACATGTCAAGCGTAGCAGCCAGTAAGGAAAAGGTCTGTAGACACAGAAAGATTTTTTAATTCAATAAAAAGGGAAACTCATCAGTTTGTCTATGAAAAAGGCTGCATGAAAAGGCAGCAAGCTTTCCATCCCTAGGTAGCCAAGCAGAAACCATTTCCAACGGTAGTTGGACCAGGTCACCTGAGTCTAGAAAATATTTTAATTAAAAAAGGAAGGGAAGCAGTGAAATACCCCTTCCAACATATTTTAATTTCATCCTTCTGTCTTCCTGTTCCATGATTCACATCATGACCTAGATTTCAAATGTAATTAACTACAATATATTCTCCGAGTCCCACCACTGGAAGATTCATGGATAAAATCAAATTCCAAGAGAATTTCACAGGAGGGACATTGAGTGCATGGGGGACAGCAGTGCCTGTGATCCATCTGCAGGCACCTTCCTGGCCCCTCAACATGAGAGAGACACAGTGGTCACAGGCAAATCTCTTCCAGAACATGGATGGTCAAAACGCTCCACCACACTTCTTTTGAGGGATTTCACAAAAGGATGGGAAAGGAAATTACTGAGTGTCCACTGTGCGCTTGGCAGTAGGCACTCATGTATCAATTACCCCCTAATACTTGCAATAATAGCGAGAGGTGGCTCCTCTTCTTTTACTTTTCATTCTTTAAACAATGAAGAGGTAGCATATGCAGTAGTGGAAAAACAAAGACGTTTTTGCCATCGGATGGATCCAGGCTAGAATTCTCCAACGATAAACTTCTCGTCTGTCTGGGTTCAGTGCGCATTTCTGCACAATGGGCTAAAGTGTATTTCCTGTGGATGCCTTTATGATTAAATAAAATTCCCCAAGCTAAGCAGTGCTGTGCCTTTCTCCCCATGACACGTAGGAAAAGAGGCTCTTCAGGTGGAATGACCTTCTCAAGGTCACAGACCTGGCAAGCGCGAAGGCTAAAAATCCGCAGGCCATCTCTAAAGCCCACTGCCCTCCTTCTCCTGTGACCGGGACCCCCCCGCCCCGCCCCGGGAGAGCAGGAGATTCCAGGTGGGGAGAAGATGGGGTGGGAAGAAGGGACGCAACGTGAGTGTGAAAAGTTAGCAGAAAGGACCAGAGTGATTCTACTGTGACCCAGGGACTGCCTCTCTCCAAGCTTCCCAGGGCATGGAGTGATTTAATTTCCTGCAACCTGATTAAAGACAGCTCGAACAACAGAACTGTCATTTCCCTATCCAACTGATTTTCAGAGCCCTCAACAGCATAAGATCATTTCTTCACCTTTAAGAGCCAAGCAGGCCTTCGCATTCCTCACGCACAACAACCTGGCCTATGGACACTCTGCAGTGGTGTCACGTTCCCCTCCTGGCAGGTTATCTTGGAAACCAAGACAGAGGAAACAGATCTGGCTTGTGCCTGTCAGTCTCAGAAAGGACAGTGATGGCTCCAGCCTCTCATAAATAGTTATTTTCTAGAAACTGCCTACACGTGACACTCTTCATCCAAGGCTGACATGAGCTGCGGTTTGGATCTACTTATGGTAATTGCTGTGGGGTAAGATGGGTGGAAAAAGTTCAGAGTAGAAAGGACGCAAGGTCAGTCTGCCTAAAGCTCATTAAGTGTCCCTGGGCCACATTTACGATCTGGGACAAGTGTGATGGCCTCATTTTCCCCTGGGAAAAGGGGTGGACTCTTCGAAGGCACCCACACAATGCTGAGAGGGTCCATATTTCCAATAGGGGTAACTGGATAATGAACATATCTCCCCAGAATGGAAGAAAGGAGGACAGCATGGTGAGGGGACCCCAGCAAGGACTCAGTGACAGAGGAACAAATTGCAGTGTTGTGTCTGAGCCTCTGAAGACTCCATGGCATAATGAGGATGAAAAATGCAGGAGTCTGACCGTCAACCCACATAGCATGCTTCTCCAAACGAGATGGGAGATGAGGGCAGGAGCATCTGGACTGGGACCTGCAGGTGGGAGGTGACAGAAGCTTCCCTTCTAGGAGGTCTGGCTGCCCCATTACGATGGTCCAGCCCAGGGCTTCCTACACTCAGACGTGCACACCAATCTCCTGCAGATCTACTTCAAAAGGCAGATTCTGAGGCAAGAGGCCTGGGAGAGGCCCGAGTATTTGTGTTCCTAAGGGGCTCCCAGGGAAACGGGCTGCCCACCCTCAGCCCTTGGAAGGAGAGGGCCTGTGAGCTTGGAACACCTGTGCCCTTTCAGATTTGGATTCCAGCTGTCTTGGCCTTGAGCTGGTGTGGCTCATTTTCTGCTGGTTTTTGTGTCTTACTATTGCTGTTGGGCAGTTTGTTTTTAATTCCAGGATGAAAACAACCAGGGTAGGTTGACAAAATAGAGAAGGATTGGTCTGGCCACAGAGGTGGTATTATCCTCGGGGAGGGGGTGGATTTTGTAGAGGATTTAGAGCCCTAAATCTGGCTCAAATCTCAGCCCCGTAACTCAAAGTCCTGCAGGTAGCACTGAAACTCGGAGCCTCAGATCGGGTGCTCGGGCCCTGTGGTCCAACTGGGAGGATTAAGCAAAATCATCTACGTGGACGCTGAGGATAGCACCATATTGTCCTGCCCGCGGCAGGCCCTCAAATCCTGGTAGCTATTTTTGTCCCTGAAAGCAGCAGATTATGTGGTGTACACAGATCCCAGGATGATAATTAGTCAAACGTGTTTGTCCACAATCTGAGCATTGCAGTGACTCAACCAGACAGAGAGGCTCACGGAAGAGCGGACAGCGACCCCTGGACGGGACCCAGCTCTCTGTTTCCAAGGGGCCCGCAGTGAGCAGGTCCGTCGTGACTACCTCGCAGGAGGGCTGGGCAGCCAGGTGCGTCAGCCTGTATGGGGACAGAAGGAGGTGCCCTTGGCCACGTGTTGAGTCTGCGCTGCTGTCCACAGCCGGCAGCGGTGACCTAAATACATCCTTCACGAGAGGCAGATGCACCAGCACGGGCAGTGCATGTGGAGCCCCGTGACAGGAGGGTGGCCGGGCCTCTCTCATTCTGGGCTTCTGCGGAATGGAAAGGGGCTGTGCCAGCGGACAGGGGACAGGAGCTGGCCACCGTGGTGCATGCCATTGTGCCTGGCTTTAGTTCTTGCCTCAGGTGAGACCCACCCGACGCACAGGTGCCGTGTGACCATGGGACCCTCCTGGCCAGAGGGCAGTAGATGATACCACTCTGTGGCCGGTGAGCTCCCATGGGTCTCATGCACACCCCAGAAATAACCAGAGAGGACACAGGGGTCATGGGGTCCCAAAGGGCCATGAGCCACCCCCTAGTCCTATCCTTATCCCCGTGGAAGGGAGCACCGAGGCAGGCAGACAACAGGAACCCCAAGGTCAAGCCAGCAGCAGGGGGCTGAGCTGAACCAGAAACCAAGCTCTCCTGATGCCCATCCCGCTGGACCCCAAGGCACGGAAACCTGTGCTTTGTTTGTGTTGGGGTGGAAGACATGAAGTAGTTTGTAACAAAAAAATAAATGCCAAAGCACATTCTTCCCCTGGACTGGCCAAGGTTGGGGGGATTGGCCTCATTTCTTGAGCCAGTCTGTACGGACTAAGGGTGAGTGTCCCCAGAATACATGTGCCGAAGTCCTAATGCCCAGTGCCATGGTATCTGGAGGTGGGGGATTGGGGGTCAGCGAGGGTTAGAGGAAGTGAAGGTAGGAGGGGGAGAGGGACCGGAGCCCTCTCAGCCACGTGAGCGTAAAGGAGAGGACAATCCTGCAAGCCAGGAGACAGCTCCAGCAGGCACCGAGTCTCTTGCCAACCTTTATCTCGGCCTCCCAGACCCCAGAACTGTGGAAGATAAGTACTTGCTGTTGTGTAAGCCACCCAGTCTAGGGAATTTGGTGCCAGTGTCTGAGGCGGCTCATACGCAGCCGAAGAAGTAGCACAGTCGGGTCTCTGCTGCGGTCTTTCCCGGGCCAGTGCCCACCTGTCCCCTGGACTCGGGGTTGGTTCCCTGGTAGGGACAGCAGCCTAGGGCCATGTGCAGGTTTGCCTAACCACCAGCTGCTGACAGCCCTGCAGAGGTGGGAGGTGAGGGGCCAGTGAGGTCTGATCTTTGGCTTTTACGAGACTCAACCATGGATGTTGATGTGAAAACTCCTGATTTTTAGGAATGTCATAAATGGGTATTAGCTGGCAAGGAAGGGGACCTTGAGAAAAAAGAAGACTGAAGGGCAAGTGTCCCAGACTGGTGCCTGAGTGCCACACTTCGCCCCCAGGTGATTTTACCAGGCTCCTGGAGGTTTCTGAGGCTGTGGGGTTGCCGGAGATGCAGACACCATGTGGCCGCTGCCCACAGGAGCACCTGCAAAGGAGACACGGATGCGAGGAGACCACAAGGAAACCAAGCACCACGTTCAGTGTGAGCCTAGATCCAGCCGCGGCTACGCATGACCCACAGGAGAGACTGTGCTGTGAAGGAGCCTCTCTGGTCAGGTTTTCCAGAAAAGGTGATCGATGTACTTCAGGCATACCCTGCAGCTGCTGGGGAGGGAGTCCCACAGGGACATGCACTCTGGTAAGGGGCTGGGCTGGGCTGCGCTGGGCAGGTGCTGTGCTTGGCCCTGGATTCAGTCAACAGGATGTAGTGGGGACATGAGGCAGCACCAGCCGGCAGGGCCACAACCTGAGACTTAGATGCATAGCAGACGGTCAGAGTCAAAAAAAATTTAACAAAGAAGAGTGTCAGCGAGGACGAGGTGACAGGGAAATCCTGTTCAGTGTTGGTGAAATTGTAAGCTGGGGCAGCTGCCATGAAAAACGTGGAGCTTCCATACAATCCTACAGTTTGGGGTATTTATTGTAAAAAACAACAACAACCCAGAAGCACTACGTGAAAAGGATACATGCATCTCAGTGTTCACTGCAGCTACATTTACAACAGCTCTAACACAGAAGCAACCTAGGTGTTCATCAACAGGTAGGTGGAGAAAGATGGGATAGTTCACGCAATGGAATATTACTCGGTCATAAAAAGGACTCCGTGTTGCCATCTGCAGCAACATGGATGGACCTAGAGGGTGTTGTGCTGGGTGAAATAAGTCAGATGAAGAAAGATGAATACCATCTGATTTCACTTACATGCAGAAACTAAGGGAACACAATAAATGAATGAAGTAAACAACACAGAAACAGACCCAGAGACGCAGAACCAGCTGCAAGCGGCCAGAGGGGAGGAGAGCTTTGGGGTAGGTAAAATAAAAGAACAAGAACAATGGCGGAGGAGAAGAAGCACCATGGCAATGGGATAAAACACCATGTCCTGAACCTGAACCCCAGCAAGGCCACACACCGGCTGCAAGTTGGGATAAGCGAATGGAAAATCATGGGAACCACAGCTCACGCTTAGTCCAAGGGATTGTTTTTGTCTTGCCTTTTGGATGTGCATGTCCTTGGTTTATTTGATCGCTTACACACAGACATTTCAAGAAGCCCTTAGTGTTGACACGCACCGTGAAAGGCGCAGGGCACGAAGCAATGACTGACACACCCCTGCCTGCACGGAGCTGATGGCAACAGGCATGGAAACAATGAAAACGCGGTGCCACGGCTGGTTTTGGTTTGACAGGCCCGTGTTTCCTCCTTTCTGCACGAAACCCTTGCTGTTGACCTGGTAGTTCTGGGTAACAGCAACACAACAGCACCCATATGCATACGCACATGGCTGTGACTTCTACTGTCCCTTGAAATTTTTTTAAAAGATTTTATTTATTATTTTTAGAGAGAAGGGAAGGGAGAGAGGCAAGGAGGGAGAGAGACATCAGTGTATGGTTGCCTTTCACCTGCCTTCAGCTACAGACCTGGCTGGAGACCTGGCTGGAGTCCTGGTTATGTGCCCTGGCTGGGAATCGAACCAGTGACCTTTGGGTTCGCAGGTTGGTGCCTCATCCACTGTGCCAGGGTGAAATGTATTAAAAACAGTATTCAGGTTGAATATTCCTACATTCGTCAGCTCCAGGTTCTACATAATGAATTGGTATTTCATTTCCCTCTGATTCGAGCTTTACGTTAGCTAGAGTGTATTTACTTTAAACACAGAATGCCTGTGTTGTTGTCTACCTCGTGTTGCAATGTTTAAAGGCCCTTTCATTTGTTCAGGAGAACAATGCCTAGATCTTGCACTTGACCCAGTCATCGCTCCCCATGTAATTTCAGCATCTGCAGATTACACTCAATCATCTCTAGATTGATCAGCTATTCTTTCTGAATGTTGATGCAAAATGGCTTATATTTGACACATTTACAGGTATTATTTATTTATTAGAACTTAAATTATTTGAAGCAAGCTGGCACTAGGGAGACATACTCAGGAATCGTCAGAAGGAGTTGCAACAGCTCAGAGGACAAGAGCAAGTCATGTGACCTCTGTATGCCTCATTTTGCTGTGGTCTCATCCCAGGTCCTGGTCTGACTTCTGTGTGACCTTCGCCCGGACTCAGTCATGCTTGCAGCCTCCTTTATAAAGGGAAACAATTGTTCATAACTAAAAAGATTATCTACCCTCTTAGGTCTATCTTAATTCTTTAGATAATGAAGAAATATGCTTGTGTATCATGGCAAGGTACTATCAACCAAAAAAAAAAACAAAAACAAAAACAAAAAAAGCCCGCCACTATTGTTAAAAGTAAACCCTCAAGTTTTATCACGTGCTGGTGCCACTCCAAGAGTTAAAGCCGGTGACATATATTGCATTTCTACAAGGCCGAGGTTTTTCTGACAGCGGAAATAATACAGCTTCGCGTAAGAAGGACAGTTCCCTTGGGTCTCTTCTCAAACTGCCTTCGCTGTTCTGGTTCTATTCAGACCATATCCCATGTTCATTGAGTAAATACTCATGGAACCTAGGTCCCAATTAAGAGATGGGTCAGCTAGATAAGGGGACAATCTATACAGGGCACTGGGACATCGCCAGCACAAAAGACGAAGAAAAATTGCATTATATACAAAGCTTCTCAGTGACAAACATCAAGCTCCACACCTTTCACTGAAGTCCAGCCTGAAGTATAGAAATGAGAAAATTGAGAAGTAAATGAAATGCTGCGGGAAGATTAAACAAGTGAGTTCAGATCTCCTGGTGTCTTAACTTTGGGCTGCTTGACCACGGAAAAGTTTTTCCTTTCAAAGCCTCAGTTTCCCCAGCTGAAGAAAGGGAACATTTCCTACCCTGTTGAGTGGCTATGAGAAATAATGACATATTACAGGAAAAAATAAACCAACTAACCCACTGCACATGACACAGGGTACAGCCTCAGCACATAGGCGCTCAATAATATTCACTCAATCAACAGTAGCCTGATTACATTATCCAAAAGAGAAACAGAAAAGAATAATACTAGCAATAATTTAGATTTTTATAACAACCAGCCTGCTTAAACAATTACAATAAGAAAGGAACTGCTACATTCCAAAATTGACAAGAAAAAAAGCATTCTTCAGGAAAAGCAGGCAGGAAATTATGAGTATTGAGAGTTATGCAAAGAGCTAGATGACAGGAAAAAAAAAAAGAAAGAAAGAAAGAAAGAAAGAAAAGAAAAGCAGAATGAAAGCATAAAGTGGCTCTGAATCTAATGTTTTTAAAGGACAACCATTATGAGATCATTAGCCTTTGTACCCTCTTTAGCCAAGGCCCATAAAGAACCATTCAAGTAAGAAAAGGCAGCAGGTGAGGGCAATTCCGAACACAAGAGACCATTTAACTCAGCACGGCCACCGGGCCGTGGAAGCAGAGTCCCAACAAATGGCTTGATGCCAACTGCAGCCCTTCTGCTGCTCGGTGCCATGAAGCGACAGCGGCTGGGGATCAGCATTAG
Source organism: Noctilio leporinus (assembly GCA_004026585.1). Classification (NCBI taxonomy): domain Eukaryota; kingdom Metazoa; phylum Chordata; class Mammalia; order Chiroptera; family Noctilionidae; genus Noctilio; species Noctilio leporinus. The sequence continues at coordinate 19,000 of PVIW01000863.1, read as the reverse complement.
GCAACCGCAGGCTCCTCTCCAAGATGACAACTGTGGACATGTCCCTGGAACAGGGGCCTGCCCGGTCAGGGAAGATGCACACGGAGCCCCCATGATGGCGTTCAGAAAGGACAAGACACTGGCTGATGTTGACTTGTCCCAGAGAACGTGTTCTTGGGTCACTCCGACCCCTTGCGGGGCAACAAAGGATGGCTGCCCGCCTGAGCTCAAGAAACCTGAATGGAACCCTCCCTTCGTCCAAGGTTGAGGTTGATGTTTCCATTTCCAGGGATGGTATTTTCACTTCCCAGCTCCCACAACCTGAGGCCCTTCACCCTCACACCACACCAATCAGCATGTCATGTAGCAATCCGGGGAATACCCTGGATCGGGGTGGGCAAAGCTCCAAGAGCCCTGGTTTGTTCTGCTGGGAGTGGGGGGTGGCAAGCTGTTTCCTGAGGTCCTCACAATGTCACTTGTGTGGTAAGTTGAGCTCTGGGACAACGAGAAACTGGGTGCCTGATGGTGGCTGTGCTAGGCTCTGCCGCCATCAACACATCTGCGCCTCTGACCTTTGCCCGCCTGTCTTCCAAGGGCTGGTGGCAGGACCCTACTCACTCATGTCTCTCAGAAGCCCAGAAAGACAGAACACTGGCTGACTTGAAGCAAACAGGTTGCCAGGCCAGAGGGGGACAGAACAGGGGCAAACCAGGAGCGCCTCTTAAAGCTCCAGGCTAGATGGGTCACTTGAACTTGCACAGCCCATGGCAAGTCACAGGGCTGTGCTGACCAACAGTCAGAAGGGGAAGTGTGAGCTTATTACGTGCCCAGAAGAGGGGTCCCGGGCCACACGCGCAGGCTTATTTATTACAGGGTGGGAAGGCGGATCAGTAGAGCATTCAAGACAGACCTGAGAGAATGCTACGGCCGGAACCTGGTGACCAAGGGGACAGGCGCAGGGAACAGGGTGGGGCAACGGTGGGCATGTCCACATTCCTGACTAATCTGGGGAATGGTGGGTGTCAGTCTTGAGGCCAGAAAATGAGGTGTGTATAGGGAACCGAGGATGGGGAGGGGGCCACTTAAAAGAGGAGGATGTGGTTTCTAGGCTGCTGGACTTGAAAGTCCTCATTATTTTCCCTGTGAAAAACAAAGCAGGCGTAGAAGAGCCCACTGGGAGCTCCCCCCACCCCCACGTGCATTCAACGCTCTGCGGGAATCATCCATAACAACTCTATGGACAAGAGGGTACTGGGTCCCGTAGTGTTTTTTCATTTAACAATTATTTTATGGGTGCCTGGCACCAGTTCATGTTTGATCCAGGTTTGGCTGCTTTCAAATATGTCCCCATCCTCCTATAATTTAATCCGCTAAAACAGATTGAACATTAAACCAATAAGTGTCTAAAATACATAATTAAAAATAATGAAGAATACGTGGTGTTTAGAGGGATGAGAACCTCTCTCACGGGAATTTGGGGATGAAATAGCACATCTGGGCTCAGATCTCTTCTTGCGAATGAGTCCTGATTCTGTAAATAATGGGGATCCTTGGGCATTCTGCATTAGGGGACAGAGCAGGGACCTGATTGGTTTTGCCAAGTTTGCTCAGATCAGGGGGAGAGATAAACTGAGAGAAATACAAGGGCGCATGAGAGTGGGCTTAGAGGTGTGAGTACATGACACAGAGTTTATTCTTTTATTATTTACTATTCTATTATTTTCTATATGAACAACTGTAAACGTACTTTTTGCCCATGCCTGTATCCCAGATTGCAAATGGTTGTGCAAGTGACAAAGCTGGGGTGGAAAAATCAGGAAACCAGGGGAACAGGAGGTGTGCCTTTCAGCCAGGGACAGCAACAAAACAGACCTCGTGAAGCAGAGCAGGATCAATCAGCCATAGCAACACCCCAGCTTGAGTGGAAATCGTGGCTCAAAGGCCAGGGGTGCGTGTCCTGCTAACTGTCCTCTTCCCCTGTTTCAAAGGTCTGCATGCCTCAGTTTCCTCTTCTGTAATGTCAGCCTGTGGGCACGCGACCATGCTTTTGGGTAAGTGGACCTACTGGGATATCTTCTGCAGGCTTTCAAGAAAGATTTGCTTCCCTGGTTAAAAGGAGAGTCCCCCAACCTTGCTCTGTCCCCATGTGAGCTCGGAGATGAGGGTCTGCCAGGACCCCTGTGGCCCTCTACCCCGTTGGACAGGGTCCGACAGGTGGGCGGGCAAAACTGGAAGGTGCCCCACAGCTCCATCCTAAATAACGTTCTTGATCTGCTTCTCCAACAAAATCGGGCTTATCAGAGAGGAAAGCAAATGATCACTCCAAAGTGCTACATGAGACACTGAGTACCGGGCTCCTGAACGGCGCTTGACACACATTACAAGGTGTGATCCCCCAGCCCAGGTCCAGGAGGATGAGTCATTCCACCCAGCAGGGGAGGCAACCAAACTTCAAGGAGTTCCCTTCCCCAACGTCAAACACCTCAAAAGGGATGCATCATTGGGCGCAGGAGGCATCCTCTTGTGCTGAGCCTCCAGGGACTTCTTGCTGCTCTGGCCCAGGGGTGCCCCGGCCCCCCTGAAATGGCTGTTTCCTGTGAGGTGTGTGCAGACGGGGCTCAGGGATCAAGAGAGCGGTCAGCATTTCACACAGAGGAGTCGGGGCAGAAGACGTGGACCCCGAAACTCTCTTTAGTAAGAACTGCTGATGAATCGACAGAAATTTAAAACCAAACCAAAAACACGACGACCTTCTGGAAGGCCAAGGGGAACAACAAGGGGCACCATGGCCCGTCCCTCCACAAGATGGCACTCAGTTCCCTTGTCTTCAGTTTTCATCCGTGATTTTATGACACTGGAGAACACCGTGTATATCACGTTCTATCTTATCTTCTTTCCAGTTTCACCATTACAGCCTTTGCGTCCTTCCTGCAGGGTCAAGGGCACTGAGTTGGAGTTCTGGGAGCCTTGGGAGGAGGAGAGGGTATGCAGGTACTCTGAGGACCATGTCCCTGTGTCTGGGGTTTAATCTGGGGCTCCGGAAGACTGGGCTGCTCCAAACGGCTGCTGGGTTTCCACATTCTTCCTCTTCTTTGGTCTGTTTGCCATAGTTTTCTTGCCCTGGCTTTTTTTCCAGGTTCTCCTCCTCCCCACACTCTTTCTGGGCCCTTTCCCTCTTTCCTTTTCTGTATTACCTGAACAGCTCCGCCAGACCTTTTCTACATTGCTACTTCCAGGCTGATGGCCCAGGAAGTGAAATCAGAAGGTTTTCTTGAATTATATAAATTAAGACTAAAAAAACCAAAGGCAAAAGACTTGAGACACTCCGTCCACGAATAGGACGCATGAGATTCCACCCAAGGTCTCTCTGACATGACACTGAGTTCGCAACCTAGAGGCCTGCATTACTTTTGTTATCTTATTAGTAGCATCTTTAATAAAAATGCTATGATTCAGGCCCTGTGTAAATGCTTGACAGAACTTACTTGGTTTCCTGCGCCCTAAACGACTCTCTGCCATAGTTTTAATTATGCCCATTTTGCAGAGGTGGAACCTGAGGCTCAGAGATGAGAAGTTACTCACCTCCTAATGCATGGCTGAGGAGCCGCAGGGAGGACCCTCACCGGGTCTCTCTGGCTGGGAGACCTGCAGGGTCACCATCAAGCAGCACACCGTTTTTCCAGCCCACACTTCATCCGCACACACTGCTAGCCAGCAGCGCCACAAGATACGCAACAGAAACTGATTATTTCGGCATGAGGCACTACCTAAGAAAGCCCACCGCTCTGCCTTGAAAAAGTTCACATGCAACCCAAGAGTTGTTCATTTAGTTCCTGACCAGGTTATTACCTAAAATAAAACCACTCCGTTTTCACGGCCATCCTCAGAACACCACCCTCCTGCGGTCTTAGGGGAGATCTTGGGCTCAGTTTACAACCTGAGGTCGGCGCCTTGGGGGGAGCTGGTCTGAAAGGCCTTCTCATAGCTCTGTCGGAGGAGGAGGTAGCGATTGCAGGTGTGAGTTTTCAAAGCACAAAGCGCCCCTTCACTGAGCTCAGCGGGGCCGCGTGAGCCTAGCTTTGCCACGTCCAGCCCTAGAGCAATGTTTGTGTTGAACAGGGGCTCGTGGGCTCGGTGGCTGAACACTGCCCCGGTGGCCTCCCGGACTTGAAATACTTTCTTGGCAACGGGTACTGGGAATAATCTCTGCATGCCTTTATGACTTGGGGGAGAAAACAGGGCTCACTGAATTCAGTGCACTGGACATTCTGATGGGGTCCACAGTTCTTTTGCTGCTTCCAGCAAAATTGAAGATGGCGTGAGTCTGGGCTTTTCCCCAGCCCACCAGAGGAAATAACCCTTCCTTTTTCTCCTCAGACCAGACCCTGGGGAGGTTTTTTCACCTTCGAGATTGCTGAACTCGCTCCTCTGTTAACTGCTAGCGTTCTGGATCGTTCACCCAAGTAAACGCTCAGAATTGTCACCCCCAAAATAGGGATGCTTAATAAAATACAGGCCTTCCAGTTAAATGGAAATTTCAGGGAAAAAAAAAAGTAAGCGATTTCTTACTACTTTGTGTCTGGAGGGACCGATATACTAAAACCCTCTATGTTGTTTATCTGAAATTGAGATTTGAATGGGTGCCCTGTACAGTTATTTGGTACATCTGGCAACTGCACCTAAGTTTTATTGAGCATTAGGCCAGGCCTTTTATATTGGCGGTTTGCCATTAATCCTCATTAGCATGTAGGAGAAAATGAGGTCCAGAACCACTGTCTATTTCTCAGGATGGTACAGGGAGCAAGCAGGACATGAGAAATGAAAGCAGATGTGACTTCAAAAGCCAGGCTCTGCCCCCCAACAAGAATAACTCCGGAATCTAATCTGGAAATCTGTAATGGACACCTTCTCCCTCCTTCCTACCACGGACCGTTGGGAAAAAGTCTGGTTTAAGACATAATTTAAGTCAAGTGCAAGCGAGTTTCCCAGAGGAGGCGCCCAGCCGCTTTCTCTCCACACCACTGAAGTGTTTCTTTGCCTGAGCACAGTCAGGAGAGCTGCCTTTTCATTTCAGCTGCATCTGCAATCCACCTTCTCCACTGTATTTTAACTGCTGATGCAGGGCTCTGATTTGCTCTCTTACACGAAAGAGTGAGGGCATTTGCATAAAATCACCCCTTGCACAGTGCACCTAAACTGCAGGAATTCTCGGGGAAATTCAACAAGATACCAAAGGGAGCTCGGAAAGTGCTCACACGGAAGTTCTTAATGAAGAAAAGGAGACAGAGGTAAATGTTTTAAACCTAAATATATTTCTTCACTTATAGGCAATGTGGGCCACTTGGTCCTCCAGGGGTTTCAGGAGCATCCCCTGGGGCCTCCACTCCTGGCGGGTGGAGTCCGGGCCCTGAACCCCAGCCCTGCCGCCTTCACTCTGGGGGTCAGAGGAGAGTTGCTTCACTTCCGGACCTCAGTCTCCTAAAGCATAAAGAGAAGATGCTATGAGCTGTCGCCTCGCTTGAAGGACAGAAGGAAAAGGAGACGATCAGTATTACCACACTGTATAAAAGTTAAGGAATTACCATTTTCATTCTTTTTTTTTTTTTCATTGCTTTTTAATTGGTTTCATTCTTCTCATAGCAGAGCACTTTTGCTGGGCCAGGACCTACTCAGCGAGGGCTTGTGTTAATGTGGCCAGTATTCCCCTGGGCGGACCACACTGGGGACCTCTGAAATGGACGATGAGCTCTCAGTAAGAGCTTAGGGCCCTCTCGCAGTTTTGACTCTGTTTTCTCATCCTTCTTTGGCTTTTCTCTCCAGGTCTCTCTTGTTCCTTAAATATTTCTTCCCCCCCATGAAGCCTTTTCCGACCCCACCCAGGTCGAAATGTTTCCTCTTGTTTATTTTCTGAGCAAAAACGATTGGAGCCAGAGACAGTGTTCCAGAACCGGGTGGAAGAAACACACATCCGTGTCCAGACCCTGCTCTCAGAGGGCACCTATTGTGAGGGGAGCCAATGAGGGAAGAAGAGAAACGTAACTGTGACGAAAGTGCTGTGGGAGAAAGGATGACAATGACAGGAGTCAACGGGTAATTGGATGGCTTCTCAAGGGAAAGGTCTGCTCAATCGTTAGGCATTTAGCCCTCGTATGTAAAACCCTGCTAATTTATCTGACCCCCAGACTAGACTGTATATTCCCCGAGAAGAACTATTTCTTACCCTGTGGACAGTTTCCCTGGCAACAACCCCCAACAACGGAGGCGGAGGCAGATTCGAGGCAGGATGTACCAGAGGTCCAAGGGCGCACGTACATTTCACACATAGAACACATTTTTAAAATACTTCATTTTTTTGATGTGTGATACAAACGTGAAATTTCGTAATCATACAAAATGTCTTTGCCAGGTAAAGAAATTAATGTTTCAAAACACCTTTTCTAACAACAGAGTCAAGGTTCAACTGGGCTGAGGAGCACAGACCTAAACTTAGAACAGATCAGGCCCCTCGAAGAAGAAGATGCTGAAAGTCTGAGGGTCAAAATTCAACCTCCTTCCCACACTCCTTGCTCCCCTTGGTTACCTACTCAATGGTGATCGCTCATTAATGTCTTTCATGCTGGTCTACGATTTCCGTGAGGACCGGCCCTCGATTGGTTTTGCCCATTAATGCATTCTAGCACTTAACTCAGTGCCTGGCACATGCCAAGTTCTCAATGAATGTACTCAAGGCCCACTTACAATGGCCAGAATTTAATCAAGCGTCCAAACTCCCACACCTAACAACCTTTCATGTTGGACCGTGAAGCTTGACTTTGCTTGTACTGAGTCAGAGGCTACACTTTGAGATGCCTGGTTTCACCTACCCCCTGACATTGCATATGCCCCTCCACCAATTTGTTATCCTCGGCACATCGCTGTCTGATACAGGGCAGGCTTTGCGGGTCAGTCTCCTTCACTAGAAGATAAGCACAGGACGAGGATTTCCATCTGTATCACCAATAAGTGGAACCTCACTCGGTACAAGGTTGCAACACAATAAACGTGTTAAAAGAACAAATTTGGTCCTTGTACCCCCTGACTGGGGCAGGGTAAAGGAACACCACAAACATTCCGTGAACGTGAAAGTGATTCCTGCTGTCTACACTCCAGATACAGCCTTGCCTTGACATTCCGGGTCACTGATTTCACTATTTCACATTGCAACCAGTTTCTTCTCTTTCCCCATCCCCAAGCCAAAGGCCATGGAGTGGAGGCCTATAGGACAAATATGGGGCCTACCTATAAAGGTGCTTTATTTGGTTCACATGGTATTATTCTAAAAATATTGAATTAGTCTCCGGTACTTACAAGTCATTAGATTCTATATAAAATTATGAAGTTACAGCCATCTTGGAAACAAACAAATGAACAGATCTGGCCAGACCAGGCCTGAGGTCCCGCTGGTAACCTCTGTGCTGGGTGGGAACCACAGCACCCAATTTGCACAGGCCCAGGCCCAGGCCTGCTTCCAAGGCTGCTCTTCATGGCCGGGCCACTAAGCCCAGCATTTGAGTTTGCGACCCCTGCTGGAAAGCTGCCAAAAAACATGCAGCCCGAGGGGAAAAATGTCAAGAAAAGATGCCCGCTGGGATCTATTTCCATTACGTGCAGGCTATTCCTTGGAAGAGTAATGTATTCATTTTTCTAGAACTCTCATGGTTCCACATAACTATTGACAAATTATGGCCCAGTAAGCATCATTCTCACAGCCTGAAAAAGCCAGGAGCGTATTCCCCGCAGGTAGAGGAAGCTGAGAATCCCTCACGCCGGAGGCAGGCCTGGCGATGAATCGGAGAGGCTGTATGTCAGCAGTTACAGACCAGGCTAACTCAGAGAGGAAGGGAACGGACCCAGAAACCAGGGGTTACCCCCAGCAACAGATGGGAAGCAGCAAGGCCAGGCTCTGAAAATGAGAAAGCTGAAGGGAACCCAGGTACCAAAACACACATCAGGATCACCTCATGAGAACCGCACCCATGGGACATCCTGGGACACCCACACTGCTGCACATGCCACCTACGTCCTGACTCACGGTGATAAGCCAGCACTCAACTGCCTTGTGTCCTTTAGCTGGTCCCTCCAGATTCCAGGTCCCAGGTGGGATCATCAATGGAGCCCTGGCTCAGGGCCTGGAGAGAGGGACGAGGAGACAGAGCCCCCCTCCCACTGAAAAGTCTCTCCACGAGAAGAGGGTTGTGCCCCCCTGAACCAGAGGGCAGTTTGCTTGCTGGGCCCCTTCCAAAATGCAAAAGTGCCCATGGGTTAAGAAGACTGTAAGTGGCGCTAGGAGGGACAGGGCCATCCAGCACAAGCAGAGGCAGTGGAATAACAGACAGACTAGAATTCTCTGGAATCTGTTGTACCTTCAGAACATTCATGAACTTTCCTGATCTTTAGATTCCAAGTCTTTACAATGGGAAGGATGCCACCTGCCCATGCACAGCACAGTGTTTCTACAAAGACTCTGTCCAGGCATGCGTTCGTTACTTCAGAAATACTTATCCAGTCTCTATGAAGTGCTAGGCACTGAGCTGTAGCCTGGGGGCACATTCTGAATGATGCTGAAAATGCAACCGAGAGCCAGTACTTCATGTTGATGACAGGGGACATCCAGGTCATCTCCCAAAATGGGTCATGTATCACTCTTCTCCAATGGATAGACTCATCTGCAACTTTCCTTCTGTTTTGATTCATCAATAACAGACCCCTTCTTCCAAAAAATATCATCTTAAGATGTGCAAAATACATTATGCTTAAAAGAGAGGGGGGAAAAAAGCCTCTAAAACACTTTACTCTGACCCTCAAAACCAGAAACCAGTGGTTCAGAGAAGCAGTGAGGCCGGTGCGGGTGGGTGTCAGGTAGAACAGGCACAGGCACTGCTGGGCATGGATGATATCCTCTCCCTCATTTGCTGTGCAGTCTACGTAATTCACACAGACACACACAAACCACGATTAACATGAAACCAGACCAGATGAAATCTTCAGGGAAAGCAAATGAAGTAACCAGGTGCTTTTCCATCAGTGCCTTAGAATTTCCCAAATGCCCTTCATGTGCATTTATCTCCCTCTCTAATAATAATCGTTCAGTCTCGGTATTGCAGAGGAAGGAGCTGGGGCTCAGAGAAGACAATCATGAGTCCCAGGTGCTGGCTCCAAACTCAGCGAGCACCCTCCCGCTGCTCCCCCATTGGGAAGGGGCAGCCAAGCTGAAGAGCTCAGGATCAGTAGCGAGATGTGAAGGGATAATAGGTACTTACAGTAAAGTGACGGAGAGCTACCCAAGTCTTTTCCAATACCAGCTGGACAATTACGGCTTTGCAGAATAGCTGGAAAGTCGCTGTACTTCCCACTCGCAGTGAGAAAGTTGTAACTCCTTACCCCTCCACACCGTCTCTCATGCAGGCACCCTGGTGGAGAGGCACTGCCTGGAACCTGGTGTCTGAGCCAGGACCCCGGGCTCAGGCTTCGTTCCATTAAGTCATCAGTGCACGTCACTGCCCCTCCCTCCAACTCCAGCCCCAGCAGAGGGCACAGCTCAGTACTCACAGCGGGAATGGGTCCCTGCAGGTGGGCGCCAGGGGTCTGGGACACGCAGTTGGTGCTGGTCAGGCAAGTTTCTACCAGCCAGCGCATCTTCTGAGCCCCTTTCTAGTCACCCTCGCATTTTAAGGCACATTGGAACGAAAATAAAAAAGACTTCCACATTGCAAGAGCTCGATTCTTGTCCAGTGAGAGAATGTCTTCTTTTGACAACAAAGCCCAACTACACTGTGGAGTCCAAGGACAGGGCTGCTGGACATCTACACTGGTCTAAATAACACTGATTTGGACCATAGAGCTTGCGGCTTCCTGTAAGGCAGACCTACATCAGAGCCAGGAGCCAGAGAGCCTGGGTTTTTCCTGCAGCCATCGGCAAGTTCAAGGCACCGCTTTCTCACCAGGTTTCCAGCCCAACAACAACAACAAAATCTGCCATCTTAAAACGACACTACCTTGCACACCAGGCAGCCTTGGCCTGGGACCGCACGCAGGCCAGGAAAACCCTTAAGAAGCCGCTGCAAGGGCTTTCCACTGGATGCCACTGTTCTAATTAGCGGCTGACTTAAGAGTGCTTAGTCACCAAGTTGTCAGCGTTGTCAAACTCGGCTGAAAGAGTTAGAGGGACCTACTGACTCCTGGAAGGATTCGTCTTGATCCTCTCTGCTTGGCCCTGGGAAAAGCCTTACATAACACAAGGGTCCATTTCATGGCACAGTTTCTGCAGCCCTATGGGAGGGAAACATCTAAGCACTGGAAATACAAAGCATAATGAGAGGGCTTGCAGCTGAAGTGTTCATCTCGCGGAATTTCACTAGGTCAGGCTCACTGTAATTGTTCCCAATAGTTACTGACAAAGCAGAAAGCAAAATAAGAATTCCCAGCGCCAAAGAATGGGCTTTAGAAACGCAGGGAGGCAGAAGTTGGGCTCTCTCCCTCTCCCCGCCCCCTTTTTTTATTTTAAAAGATGTAATTCCTGACATTAACCCTTGAGGGGAAGCTGGTCATGGCGTTTCCATAAATTAAGGTGAGGTCTGGCTGCCAGGCGAGAACGCACAAGTCAAACCCGAAGAATCCTGCTCGTACGGGCTGCAGCTAAGGAAGCCGGCGGGGCACCGACGCCCGGGAGCGGGGAATCTGCCGGGGGACCCGCTCCGGGAAGAGCGGCGGGCGGCGCAGCGGAGCGGCGGGACCGGATTCCCAGAGCCCCTGCTGGAGGAGGACCGGGCGCTGGGTTCCTCTGCGATGCCTGGGCTGCTCCCTGCGAGCGGCCCGCAGCTAGGAGCTCATCGCGCAGGCAGTGGATTCGGATTCACCTCCCTAGAACCCGCCGCCCCCCACCCCCGCCCCCAGCCTCATCTGGGTACCAGGACTGGATAAAAATAGCCGGCGGGTAATGCTGGGGGAGGAGCGAGACTTCCGCCAGGAGACGCAAGGATGCCACTGGTCCAGCAAAGTCGGGGGCCGAGGCGGAGGGTTGCACTTCCCCGACCCTCTGGGGTGAGGGGTCTGTGTGTCGGAAGAAGGGTGGACGCGGCAGGTCGAGTCCGGGGGTGTAAGACGTACAGCAACAATCGCGACCACCGCCGCAGCGCCGAAGGTCCAGCGCCCCGCATCCCGGCTTCTGATCCCGCAGCTCCCCCACCCCGTCCCAGGCTTCCGACACCCGCGCTCGGGCTCCCCAGGCAGGTGGGGCCCGAAGGGGCGCAGCGCACCAAGTATCGCCTGGCTCGGGGAGCGCACCTGGACACGTCAGGGTTCTCCAGGATGCTCCCCGCTCCGAGCCGGGCTCCCCCCGCGGCTGGCGCGCCGCCTCCCCTCACCCTCACCCGCGGTGCTCGAAATAGAAATAGAAACAGGGGAAAAAGTGGGTGGGGGTGGGTAAAAAGTAACAGGAAAAATCAGGACCGTGTTTTAATTGCCGTTCGAGAAAAAGGGCTACTTACTGTCAGGCCTGTAGCCTCAACCTCTATGCCCTGGCGCGTCCCCGCACCCCGAGCATCGCTTCCCCGCTCCGGCCGAATGCCGAGGCGAACCCCGAGGTTTCCCCGCCCTGGGTGCTCCCTGGGCCGGCTGACTTCTTGCGGACCGTATCCCCGCCCAGTTCCCGGCCCAAGCGGTACCCGGGACCCGCTGCGCTGAGCCCCAGCTTCCCCGCACGCTACTAGGGAGCAGTGGCGGGAGAGATCGAACCTCCGACTCCGCCAGGGGGAAAATCCAGTCCACGAAGAGGGACAAACCCGGACACCTGCCGGCAGAGGATAAACAGTGCCGGGGAAGGCGGTGGCTGTCAGGGCAGGTGATGAGGATAGGAAAACCCCGCGTCTTTCCTGGCAGGTTCTCCTACATCCACACTTGCGCCGGCCCCGACTCACCTTGGGCTCTGCGCGTCCCGGACGCCAGGTCCGGGCACCGGGACGCCCCGCACCCCGCCGCTCCCCAGCCTGGTCACCCCAGCCCCGCACGCCCCGCACTCACCTGAGCGGCGCCGCGGTCCACCGGTCGGGCGCCCGAAGTCGGCTCTCGGGTCGAGCCATGGGCGGCGCCGTCCAGCCCCGGCGGCAGGCGGAGGGAGCTCGGGGACGCCCCGGGACAGGCGCGGCGGAGGGGCGCGGGCACCCGCAGACCCGGCAGCGGCGCGGCTCCCGGCTACCCGCACACCGCGACTTCTCCAGCGGGAGGCGCGGGGCAGAGTCCGGCGGCGGGGAGGGGCCGGAGGAGGAGCGGCGGCGGGAGGAGGGGACGCGGGAGGCCGGGCCCGGAGGGAGCGCGCGGGGCAGCGGAAGATCGCGAGCGCCCACTGCTGCCAGCCCGCTCAGGTGCGGCCCCGCGTCGGCTCGCGGGGCGCTCGGCTTCGGCGGACAGGTGTAGGCGGAGTCGGTCCCGCCCACCTGGAGCGGCGGCTCCCGGGGGCTCAGCCCACGCGGGGAAAGGAACCTGCGCGGCCCGGAGGGTGGGGCCAGTGACTGTGCCTTGGCTGCAGACCTGGGGCGTCCGGTCGACTCCGTCACCCTGCTAGGAAAGGGCAGGTGCGGACCCTGAAGCCACCTCTTCCTCCACTCCCCGGTTCCGCAAGGTGCCCCGCACCTGTGCCCCTCCCTCGCGCGCCCACACCCCGGGTTCGCTTCCCAGCAGGGGACCCACCTCAGGCTCCGACTCTCCCTGCGCCGCCCAGGACGCGGAGCGAGTCATCCTCGCGAGGTCACCGGGGGGCGAGGCTGGCACGCCCGCGGCGGGGCAGCCCGAGCCGGGATCTGGGTCAGGAGCCGGCCCCCGAGCGCCCCCGGTCGCCATGGAACACGCCCGCCCGCTTTCGGTGGGGAGTCCGGCAGTAAGTGAAGATTTACCGGGAGCCTGCAGAAAATTCAGCTCGGCTCTGCTAGCGCCCCGGACTGCAAACGTCATCTCTGAAACGAAGCAGGGCCCCCTGTCCCCCACCCCCCTTCTGGTAGGTGGGGATTTGGTGTGAGAACTTGACCAGCATTCCGTCATTCAACTTAAGTTAAGATTTCCGGGGACGTGGGGCTGGGACCTGCTTGGAGAAGCGGGTCTGCCTGCTTACCTGCTTGTCCGAAACAAAGCAAGTCACCGCCAAGGCACGTTAGCAAATGTGTTTTTAAAAAATGCCAAAGGAACAACAAAGTGCAGTCTTTATTTTTTCAGATGAGATTTCAGGTGATCTTCCCTATCTTAGATAGTGGAGCATAACTATTTGGAAGCATTCGATTATGTCCCTTGAGTTTTTAAAATCTTTCATTAACTTGGCTTCGTTAAAAACCCTCCTCTAAGGACTGGCCCCCGTAGGAAGTTGACCTCTTGGCTCACGTCCTTTCAGAAAGCAAAGCTATGATCAGCACTTTCCGGCTCTCTGATGAAGCTAAAGGCAGAAACATCAGTGAGGTCAAGACTAAGCCTCATTTTGGAAAACAAGCTTTTAGGGTTTTAATGATTCTGGCTACTTCTTCGAGCCAGACTAATATTGACAAGCCTATTTTTAAGGTATATATGAATTTTATATATATATATACGTATATATATATATATGTGTGTGTGTGTGTATGCATGAATTTTTAAAAAGTCAATTTAAAGCCTCACTTTGAAAAGTCATGGCATTTAAATTTACATTAGCTTTAAAAGAAGTGCTTTTCCCCCCCATTCTATGAAGTTATATAAAATCTTGTATGAGGTTGTTCCAGGTGAAATGGTAGTCTTAGAGAAACCCTTGCCAAGTATTTTTGTCCTTGCTTTTTGTTTTATTTTGGTTTTGTTTTCAATTTCTTGTATTTTTACATTGTTACTCTATTACAATTGTCCCAATTTTCTCCAGTTGCTCTCCACTGCCCCGCCCCACCCCCTACAGTCCATCCTTGCCCTGTTGTCCATTGCCCATGGGTCCTTTATACTTGCTCCTTGACTAGACCCTTCCCCGTCTTTCCCCCTCAAGTACTGGTGTCCTTCTGCTCCTACCAGCAGCTACACCCAATGCAGGTCATGGGTTCTGCAAAACAGGGAGCGGCTTTGATGTTCTAAGTTGCAATGATTGTTTTTCTATGAGAAATCAAAGTGCTCTTGTGCCCGTAGTATGAATCTCCCAAATCCTTTGCCTGACACATAGGGAGGCTGTAAGGGTCACACCCATGGAGCCAAAGACAAGTTAACTGGTCTACTTAGTTCCCTACTGCAAGTCCTGAACCCAGGTCTCAGCCCCACATCTCTGTCACAAGCTTCACTTGCAAAAAGTGACTCCAAGTCCATCTGGCAAGTGATACGGATTTGAAGACTGGAACTTTAGCTTCTCTCATTCTTTAATTTCAGCCAACATTTACTGATCAATGACCAGTGTTCTTACATTTAGATAAGTGAGACAGCATTAATTGGCTCTTTTGTTCTTAGTTTTATGTCATTCCTCCTAAACCCCCTTCCTTGACCTCTGTGGGCATGAGTTGGGTTTCCTTGCAGGCATTTACGTATCACCAAACTCAGCTGTTATAACATGACCATTGTACTGAAAATACCTGCTTAGAGATCTATCTTGCTCACTAGGTTCAAAGGGTTTTGAGCTTGGGGACCATAGTTTAGTTATCTCCCCCAAAACCTTGCATGGTGTCTGAAATATAGTATACTCTCAAAAAGATAAAAATAAAAATAAAAGCATTCTAAACTGAACTTCCCTCAAGGAGTCATGGTTTAGGACCGACATGTTTCCATTTTAGAAAAGGGGCTCAACCTGAAACATGGCCATCAGTCTTCAATCTGTTTTCCAAGGCCCTCTTCCTCCATGTCATCAACTGGAAAATGAGAAGGTTTAGCGGATGACCTCTAAGTTGCCTATATTCTAATGTGCCAAAGTCTTCATCGGCACCTAGCATGTGTTCAACACTGTGCCAGGTGACCTGGAGAGTTAAGACATCGCCATTGCCCTAAGGGTGCAGAAAATCAGGTCTCAAGGAGAAACAAGACAAACACCCACAACTTATTACTTACTTCCCAAACTCATGGACATCAGGTAAGTGGCAAACCATGTTCTGCAGAAAAATAAGGTCTCAAAGAGTGACATGGGAACAAAGCAACGGACCTATGAGTCCGGTCAACCATCAGTGATAACACCAGCCGAGAGGTACTCAAGGCGTTTGTGTCAGGCACCATGCGTATAAAAGGAATTTCTTAGAAACTACGATATCTTTATTTTACAAAAACAAAGAAGCTGAAAGTCACGGCATCCATGAGTGGGAGTAATTAGGAGGTAATTTACCCAAGGAAAAACTCAACTTCGACTGCAGTGATCTCTGTAATTGGGTAGTTTGCTTATGTTTTCTTTTGTTATTCCTGGGTGTCTTCCCCGGACACCATCCCCAGGTACGTGACAGAAGAGGGAGATCAGGAGAAGGGGAGGTGGGAAGGGAGTGAAGAAGAGAGGTTTTGCTCCTTGGGCAGATGTCCAGGATGCACAGTCACTCTGCCTGCCTGGGCTCAACGTGATTTTATCTGTAACTCCAGTCCATGGGGCTTGCCTGTAATGCGTTTCCTCCCATAATGGCCATTTGAATCTTTCAGGTTAATAGCATGAATATTAAGCAGTCCAGTGGGATTTTTTATAAGCAGAGGAAATTGGGATCAGGTTAAAAATCGAATTTTAATAAACTTTCCAAGTCCTGACTTAGATGGTGCTCTAATGGCTCTTCCTGCTGAATCACCTGAAAAGTCAAGTGCATTTTTAAAAGGCCCTTGAATGGGAAGCTTGATGTGTCTTGTCAAATGGTAATCGTGCTACCTGCCTTCCCAGATGAGATCCTGTGTAAAACTGGGGGAGTGGATATGAAGCACCACTGTCCATAGAACTGTTTGGGTATAGGGGTGGCAGTGGGGTTGGAAAAATGTTTTTCACTCTTTTGACCAAAACAAAGAAAGCATGATTACACTGTGTGAAAGTGGTATCTTCAAATAACTCCCCTAATGAGATGGTACTGAGGACTGAAATCCTTTCTATTTCTTTTGATTTGCTAATTAGCTAGAGCAGTAGACTTGTGAAAGAAGCTGAGGGTCATAGTTCCAAAACATTGGCTTGTGAGGGAGTATGGTCCCTACCAACTCAGCTCACCTGTCACAGGCCTCCTCCCACCTGCCTGGCCCGATGTCCCAACTTTACCTGTATGTTGTTGAAAACAATCCAGCGGTGTATGATTCATACATGGCTTGATATTTTCCTGAAAACAGGATTTTTAGCCCCTTCATGTCACTGATCTACTGGGTGGAGTTACAACATTTGCCTTTGTGGTTCCTTTCTTTCACCAACAGAAATGCATGAACTGAAAACTATCATAACTGCCTGGGTGTAAACATGACATATTGTTATTTATTTAACTATTTTCTGTGACCTAGAAGCTCATGTTTCTTCTGATTTCGAAAGAAGGTAAAACACTTTGGAGAGGCCCTGAAAGTACCTTGGGGTCTTATGACGTCAGGTAGAGAGGGTGGCTCCGTGTCGATGATGACGTCCCAGAGGGAGAGTGCCAAATTGATTCAGGTGAAGTATGTATCGTAAATGCAGTTTTGTAAACAAGCCTTCCATCCTTGTTGTGTTGGGTGAACAGCGCTAGACAACCCATGCCTTTCATTTTCAACTCCTGTCCAACTTTGCCCCAAATTACATGTATCAGTGTTGCAAGAATTGCAATATTGCAGGCCTGAAGTGGCCTCCTTGTTCAAATTATTCAACCCTGCTGAGAGTTGGGATGCTTCAGAGCAACGGAAAATTGCTGCAAACTCTTTGATTTTAGGTTTGCTGGGACTAGAGATGACCGATGCTGTCATAGCACATCTTGCTGCTTTTCTCTTTTAGGCCTTACTCAATGATATTGGGAAGTTCAGGCTCCTCACAGACATATCTACATGGCAGTCTGTGCTAGGTACAGGGGCAAAGACTTGTGAAAATAAATTGAATATATAAAATTAACAATTTTATTACATTTAATAAAATCTTATCTCTTACCTGAAGGAGCTCACAGACATGCAAGGACAGAAAAATTACAATTGAGTGTGATAATTGTTACGAGCTTCGTCTTCTGTATACTAGGAAGGTGGAAAGAGCATTTGGACTGTGGTTCTCACCCTCACACTCTACCCTGAACTCTCAGCTTCAAGCCACGTGGGATTTTCCTAGCAGCTCTCTTCTCTTGGAGTCTCTACTGAAGTCCTTTAGTGTGTGGTCCTGTTGTCCTTGAACACTGATAGTGCTGCCTTGTCCTTTCTAAGCCTTGGTTTGATTCCAGACTTAAAATAGAGCCAAAGTTCTGAGAAGTCTCTCTTTCCCCCTTTTTGATACACTTTTCTTATGAAAGGGTTTACAATGATACCCATAGGCACTAATTCTACATATGTAGTGTTTTTCTCCTTTATGGTGGTAATTAATACATAGTGCAGAGAATGCATTGCAGCTCAGACAACATAGCTCTTAAGTGAAAAAAAAATAGCATTTTGTATTTAAATGATCAAGTATCAATATTTATTGAAAACCAATACAATTTTGCAAACTCTGGTACTTTGTTAAATGCAATCATACAGTATTCTTCTGCACTCAGTCTTTTTGTTCAGCATTGTTTATGGAATTCAGCCATTCATTTCATGGAGCTGAAGTTCATTGTTGTGAATAGCATTATGTAGCATTATGCCCTAAGAGTACACTGAATGTTCTCAGGCATCCTACTGTTGATGGCATTTGGGTTGTTTTCAGCAGAGGACTTCTCCAAGTCATGCTTCTGTGAACACTCATGCATGTTCTCTGGTGCACAGGTACATACATTTATGTTAACTTTACCCTTGGGAGTCTTGGGAGTAGGGTTGTCACTTTGCAGGGCTTGAGTGCTTTAATGCCAAAGTGTTTCCCAAAGAGGTTAGACCCATCTCACTCCCACCTACATGGGAGTTTCCTTTGCTCTGTTTCTTCCCCAGCAATTGGATGTATCATGCTTTTAATTTTGGGCATTCTATTATGTAGCAGTGTGTCATTTAGTTTTAATTTGCACTTCTGTGCAAGTGAAGTTAAGCACATTTTCTTGTTTAATGACTATTTAGATTTCCTCTTTTATGAAGTGCCTATTTATATCTTTGGTCTCTTTTTGCATTGTGTTATCTTTTTGTTCTTGATTTATGGAAGATCTTTATATACTGGGGAATGTTGCTGTGGCTTCATTTTCTTATCTCTAAAATGGGAAGAATAATAATACCTGTCTTACATGATGTTGCTATAAGAATGACATGAGTCAATACATGTAAAAAGCTTAGCTGAGAACCATATGTGAAACATAGTAAGTGCTCAGTAAATGGTTACTGAAGATCACAGTGCTTGCAGGTTATGGACACAGAGCTTGGAAGATACCTCCTAATGTCCCCTCCTCAGACCCAGATGTTGACTTGGACAACAGTGACTTTACACACCCAGAAGGACAGGAACTCACTATGGTCACCATTAGTCCGCCCAGGGCCTCAGGGGCAGGTTTCTGGAGAAATGCTGTTGTGAATCTCTTACCATCACTACATTACTTTCAAAATATTAAAACTGTTCTTTCCCTCCAAGGAGAGTGAGGGGGTGTTCAAATGGAAAATTACCGATAAAGCATTCACCTCATGACCACTGCATGGTGCAGTTGGCATTTAGCATATTAATTCCAAAAGTTTTAACAGAATGATGTTGAACCAGTAGGTTAACAAAAACAAAACCTCCCTGAACTCAGATATAAAGTGTATTAAAAATTAAAGGACCTGCATTGGGAGCAATGAAGTATTCTAGGCTAAGTGCCCATTTCTGCTTCATCCAACGTTCCTTGGTTTGCCAGCCAAGGAAAAAGGGACTGTTTTTCTTTTACTCCATTGGGAATGGCTTTGCACACAGTGCCCAAGGCAGTAAGGATTTCTTAAACACAAATACACAAACTGTAATCAGCCT